>CALSCE010009506.1:4766793-4786115 GCA_943593645.1 Bovichtus variegatus
ATATATATATATATATATATATACACATACATACATACATATATATATATATATATACATACATACATATATATATATATATATATATATACATACATACATATATATATATATATATATATATATATATATATATATATATATATATATATATATATACACACATTATGTATACGTTCATTAACATTACATTACCTCTCCTGGTCCCAGCTCCACACCACCAGGCTCCAGCTCTGCCTCCAGGATGTGTCCTCCAAACAGAGGAGGCAGAGCCAAGCCAGAGAAATCCTCCATCATCTGCAAAAGGAAGACAGAGAATATTCTGTTATTATAAAAAAAACTTTTACAATATAATGTATTGCAGATACAGTATGTGTAGGTACAAATTCACTATACCTCTTGTGCCAATTTTGATGATAATTTTAAGGACTTTATAGTGGTGGAAATAGTAAAAGTAGCAATACTACATGTAAAATAGTTCTACATTTAAACTATTACTTAAGTGAAAGTACAAAAGCATGAGCATCAACATTTCAAGTACCAAGAGTACTCATTATGCAGAATGGCCCATTTCAGAATGACATTATATTAGTGGATTATAATTAGTGATGCATATGTGTGCTTAGTGATGCATATGATATGCATCAGTGATGTTGAAACTGGTAGAGGTGGAGCTAATATTATTGCTGTGTATCGTAACCTGTAATCATATTAAAGCTGATTTATATGTTGTGTTAATAATAATCTAAATATGCAAATTAACTAACTAAAGCTATCAAATAAATGAAGTGGAGTGCAGTACACTATATGCCTCTAAAAATGTAGTGGAGTAGAAATTTAAAGTAGCATAAAATGGAGAGACTCGAGTAATATACTTAGGTACAGTAAGTGACTTGAGTAACGTTAAATGTAGATACTTAGTGAACGTTATATTCCACCACTGGGCATTTGTGTTGTAACTTTTCAAACAATCAGCGAGGTGTTATTAAGTAAGCTAGAGTAACGTTAACACTACAACAGATAAGCCCTGGCATCATCAATGACGGACTATCACACTACGAGGCAACATGCGATCTACCCAGTACTTACATTTCTGAATGAAGTCCAAAAACAGCAGCAGCGGGTTTAACAAGCCACTACAAACCGTTCCCAACGGTCAGACTACGATAGACTGTGTAATAGTCTTTAAATACACAGTCAGGTTATCTAAGAGCGTTTTCTAAAATTATACTTAGCTAAAATCAAACGTAAAGCGAAGCAAGAGCCTCCCTTTCTTTCCATTCTCGGCGATAAACTAATGTTTTTATGCGACGGACGCAGACAACATACGTCAGTTGGTAGTTACTACATTTCCCATGAGCACCCGCACCCACTGAGTTGAAACTACACAAGTGAACATGGCGGGTATGTGATTATTTTGTCATCTTTTGTACTGAAATGAGCTTTATTGAGACCTCCATATAGATTACATGAGTACTTGAAACACCCGGAACTACGCTAACTATGTCTCAGAGTTACTTTAACGCAATGATATCCTTTCGAAATAAATCCAAAAACGTGACCTTGGATGCGCTGCTAACAGTGGCTAACGTTAGCTACCCGTAGGTTGTCAGCTACTCGTAGGTTGTCAGCTGTGGAGGGTTTTAACCTGTTTTTGTTTATCTGCACGAATCGCAGCGTTCCTGAAGAATTTATGGAATAAGGAGCCTGTTATCCTGGCCTCCTGCACTATCGGAGTGATAGGTCAGTAACCAGTCTCCTACATTTAGCTCAGAAATGTGTGCGATAGACAGAGAGCACAGCATTGTACGACTTGCTTTGGAAATACTGTTCTGAATTATTGCCATGCCAATAAAGCAACATTTCATATCATATGATATGCCAGATATGGACCACAGACTGTACAGGATATGGACCCTTAAGATTCCAGTGGTATTTCCTGTATAGGTTTCCTCAACTGTCCTCAGTTCAGGTTCATTCAGTTTATTATATAACACGCCTGTGCCTTACATGACAACAAACAGGCCTTTCAAAATCATCATTTACTGTTTCTCTATCTGACAAAATTCTAACTATCTAATCTCGAAATACATTTTAATTTTGAGTTAACTTCAGCCAAAATCACAGCATGAGATCATACCCACCCTTCTACATGTGTTATGTTACTACTATTATTCTACTAAAATCAACACAACAGTACATATGAGGCTGAATATGATAAGGTTAGAGAAAAAAAGGCCAAAAGCACCTTAAGTTGATGCCTTGAGATATCTTTACATACAGTGTCCTTGGAGCAAGCTAAATCAGTGTAATGTGTGGTCTTTGTTTCTTTATGAGCTGTTCTTGGGACCATAACCCATGTTTTCATTTCACTTGACCAATGCAGACACAAAGTCCAATATAAATTGTAATTAATATATTGTATGTAAAGTTAATACAACTTTTTATTTCCTCAGGTTTTGTTATTCCATTTATCAGCCCCCTCACAAAGTATACAGCAATGATCAATTCAGCTATGCCGTACAACTACCCAGGTAAACAGTAAACACTCTTGCATTTTACAGCAGGTTGTGTTTGAGTGTTGCTGAAAGACGCTACACAACGCTGACGCATGTGATACAGCTCTGGGTATTTCAATCATTTATTTCAACTCTCGTCTAATCAAATTTTAAAGCTTGTTTTCCTTACTTTCCTGACGCAGTCCCTGTGCGGGATGATGGAAACATGCCGGATGTCCCTGCTCATCCGAGTGAACCAAAAGGAAGAAACTTGGACTGGCTTAAAAATTTTTAACTTCACATTTGCATGATCAACACTTGTGCCGTTCCTATTGTTCTTATGCGTCTGCATAGCTTCTCCACCTATCAATGTCCCACAATAAAGATTTATTTAATTCTACTTTTGTGCCACATTGTTTGGTTTGGATACATTTGGATTGAATGTATGTTTTGGTACATTATAACATTTCATGAACATTTTAGAAATTGTTTTCTTAGTCTAATACCGTGACTTGAGCAACGCTTAAGTCTAGATTCCTAGTCTAACAGTGTTTTGTGATCTGGACATTTGTTTTAAAGTTCAATGGTTTGCTTAGATTTTTTTGAAGAACTTCAGGCAGAATTGATCAAAATTAACATAACAATAATTTGCTCCATTTTGGCTGTTGAAATTTGAACACAAAGCTAAATAGTTAAGTCTTAATTATTTTTCTTATGCCTTCTTAAATTACCTCAACCTTTTTAGTTTTTAAGAAGTTTGCATGAAATCGTTTTGACCCTCTTCTCCAAGACAAAGGCTGGGTTGGTCGACCAAAATCTCAAAACACCCACAAAAGTGAACCAACTAAAAAATGTTCTGTCAGAAAACATGACCCGGCATTAAGATTTCTGTTGGATTTTTTTTGAGCAGATCGTGAGAGTTTTGAAACTAAGCTTCAACACAACTCTGATCCTTCAGAAGAGGCTTAACTTGACAAAGCTGGAATCAGGTTAACACTCTTAACATGGGAATTCTTTGTTTCATACCAGCGTTATTCTACTTGCATGAGTAAGAACAATATGTGGAGCAGTACTGCGTGAAGACTCAGCTGCTACAATTAAAATATGATTCTGTGTATTATTCAGTAAAATCTTATTAATTTTAACACCCGCTTGTCTCGGTTCATGCGTGGACTTTGTCCTCCACCCCCATAGACACACAAACATAAACAAAGAGCAGATGTGGCCAAAGATTTCCTTCATAGAACTTTTATTTCACAACACGTCAATATTCAGTGTATCAGGTAAAGAATGTCTTCCTCAGCAGTATTCATCTAATATAATATCTTCTGCAGTCACCAGGATTTCATGTCGATGGAATTCAGAGAACAGACTGACACGTCTGTTTACGTTGCTTCATATTTTTCACAGAACCGAGGAACTGTGTAAATGTGGTGTGCAATGTTAAAACAATATTTCACTTTGGAAGAAGACTTTTCGACTTTGCATAAATTCCTGTTTTTAGTAACATCTTTTTGCAATAAGGTGCTTCCCTCTGCAGCTGTTATTAGAGCACAATGCACAGATTCCAAGTATCTTTTAGACATTTACATACTTTCTGTACACACACAACATCCTGTAGACTAAATGTGTCTATTAATTTCACCATAAATGTCTTGTTACATATACTGTATAACATTTATATTTTTTAAAAACCCCTCAAGCATTTCTTACAACATATTGCACACTATACATTTATTTATATGTTGTACATATACTACATTATTTCTCTTTATCCCTTGACCCAAACTCAGTTAATGTTTCATTCTATTTTATGAATCACTAATACTGGCCCCTACAACAGCCACCGGTTCTTGGGACTCCAATATTTAACTCTATTTTAAATCAGTAATATATCATTCTGTATTATCACTTTGTTATTTCTTGTTCAGAGTCGGAGAGAAAAGTTTGAATGCCACGACTGACATGCGCAGGGAGATTTACTGCTTCTGCAAAGTCAAAATGTTCTACCAAAGTGAAATATCATGATACAAAGAAGTCAAATAGAAGTCATACAATTACATATGTTTTCAGCACTATTTACAAGCATGAATAAGCATTAGCTCTATCATTCTGTGGTCATCTTTATTAATGATGCCATACTACTCAAAGTGATATATATGCTGTTAGAGATGATTTACTATGACCCTTGTGGGCGTTATCTTGAATCTTCAAGGTGCTAAAAGATCACAGAAGGCAGTTACAACAGGAGCACAAACCTTTACAGTTTGAACTGATACAAAGTTTCACCTTTAAACCAAAGTTTTTTAGAGGCGACTACAGAACAACAGAATATTACTTTGGATATCTCTAGTTTACCACTTTAACACTTTCTAAGACGTTGGTCAACTTCCCGTATGCTTTCTTCATCACTTTCATAGAAACATTTCCCCAATAAAACTCAATCCTATCGTCTGTCACGGCTTTTACATCTCTTAAAGATTCTGCTCAGTCTGATTGGTAAACATATAACTACAATCAACTAGCCTGAATGTTGTCTAGCTTTAGATTTGGGACCGAAAAGGAATCAAGAAGACATCAAATCCAAAGACTAAGCACGCAAATCTCTCATTCTTTACACTTTAAACCCTCCACAACATGATACTTTATGTAAAAAAAACACTTTCAGTAATAACACCATCCAAACGTTCAACTATTAACTGTCACAGTTTGTGTCTGTGAAGCTCATAAGCTTTTCTGTTTCTGCAATTTGTAGGACTTGCGCTGCATTAAATGAGTATTTCACTCAGAAACTAACAAGTCTCATTGATCAATCATTGGAATAATCAAATTTAGGGTAGTTGTTGGTTTTCAGAATGTATTTTGAGTCCAGGTAACACAGAAGAGTACCACTGGTACAACTGATTAGTTTTTTTCTTATGCCTGGCACTAATACTGAAAGTTCAACTTTATTCTCGAAATGCAAAAAAAAGAAAGAAATCTTCCTTCTCTCATTTTTCCCCTTATGCCTGGCCCTAATACTCTTCAATAAGGTAAAGAGTTTCACTAATCAACAAATCTACATTCATAAAATACTAATATGTGACTTTACAGCAGCAGAATATGTGGTGTTAACTGGCATAAACATAAGATATAACTGACAGGGACTTAAACAGCATTGCCCATGTTCAGTCATTTTAAGGTAAAAAATGACCCAAAAATAACTCACTGTGCCAATTTCAATAAAATATGCCAAGAGTCTCTCTACCAAACATTTTTTAACAAGAAAAGACACTTAATTTAAATTGAAAAGTTCACCTTCATTGAAACCAAAAAACAATCTGGCAGCTTTTCTATAAAATATAATATCGTAATAGCACTTTTAGAGTAGGAGCCTGTCCTCTTCCCGTCACACTTCATTACAGTGAAAGTGAAAGTTCACAACCTGCTATTAGGAGCCAGTCCCTAGATCAGCTCAACAAAGAAAACTTTTCTGGATATGGCACAAAAAACAACTCAAAAAACTACATTAAAGGTTATGTCTAGAAAGAAAATTGCACTGTAAAACATTAAGAGATATAAGAGGCATCTTTCATAGGCCAGGAAAACCTAAAAATGTTAGTTATTCTGGACGATACAGTAAATAGATCTCAAACTCTAAGCTAAGAACAATTTACTCCTTTTTCATTAAAACTAGCCTAGATTTTATTTATATGTCCATGTTTCAGTCAATCAAAATTGCCAGATATTAAGTGGTCTTGTTTCTACTTTTCTTTTTCTATTAACTACCTTAAAAATGGACCATATGTATAACAGGTCAGCCATCACACATAACCTTTCATAGTTATATTTTAAAATGTTCTTTTCCTTCACATGAAACACAATCGTATTTAATTTATTTGTGAAAAAAGAACATCCACAGTAAAGAATCAACCTGAACCAATGAGCTGTTTCCAGGATTCAACCTGAGGTTGGATGGACTGACAAACCACAGAGAACAGTATTGCTGCTGCTGTGGGAATAAAACTCTCACTCAATGATGGGAGCCGAGCGGTCGTTGGTGACAGTTCTTCTGAGTCGGACGTGGGCAAATGGATTGGCCCTGAAAGGAAAAAATTAAAAGGTATGACAATCACACATTATATCAACTGGTGATTATATGGTCGCCCCAGCAAATGAGCACATACAGCGGTGGGAATTGCAAGAAACAGGAGAAAACAAGAAGAGGTCAATTCAATCACTTTCAAGGTATCTCAACAAAAAAAATGTCCAGACTCTTAAAGTTGTTATCTTATCTAAATTGTTACTCTAAATGCAATTGTGAAAAATAAATAAGTTTACAGAATCAACGTATACCCACAGCCATCAATTTATATTGACACAGCTCTTCATAATAACTTTGATTGAATTGGTAGCTGAGTGGCAGCACATGCCATATAACCAGGTTTGATTCTGGCCTTGGGACCTTTGTTGCATGTGACACTCCTCTCGCTCTCTCGCCACTATTTTTACATTATCCTGCAAAAATGCTAAAAACAAACTTGATTGTATGTTTTACTCATGATTATTTAATACTTATGGGATCAACAGAGGACTTATCTAGCTACGAATGACGAGTGAACACAAGAAAATAACTTTTCCTTTTTTTATATGAATGATTATGTAGATGAAACACCAGATTATGTTGAAAATCAAGCATTTTTTTCAAGGAGTATATTCAAAATCAAGTATATTCCTTAACCTGAAAACATAACAGTTGAATTCAAGTTATCTCAAGTTTAGCGTTTACGCTTGCCAACTTTTCCCAATGAGCTATTATTTATTACAATTCATCTTATGGGGAACGTGAATACTTGTATCAAATTTCACTAAAAAATGCGACCTCATGGTGGCAAAAGTCAGTTGATCGCCAAAGTTCTTAGGATTCATCCTCTGGTTGCCATGAATGCCTTTACAAAATTACATGGCAACCCATTTAATAGTTGAGATATTTCATTTTGGACCAACGTGGTGGACCGACCGACTGACACACCGACATCGCCATCCCCAGAGCCATGGTGCTAGTCAAGTGCCAAAAACAGCGGATCCTACACTTCCCGTGATGTCTCCATATGTTCTTTTGTTAGACCCTCCTGGCCTGCTAGACACCATGTCTTTCAAACTCACTCCTAGTTTGTAACGGCGGCTTTGAGTATAAATTGGTACTCCCCGAGTCAGTTGCCCTAGTAAATTGACTGTGACATATACAATTGGTGGAATGCCCCTTTAATTAAACACACAGCTCCTTTAAATTGCTAAAAGTTACCTGTTTGGGGAGGGTGGTGAAGAGACCAATTCTGGGGTGATCTGTGATGTAAAGAAGAGATGATATTATTAAAGGATATTTTGACCAATTTCTTACCAAGCTTGTGTATCTCTGTATCCATTTACAGTCAGGCTCAGTTGGGAGAAGACATTGACCTTTGACCTCCCAAAGGTTTCATGTTTCTGACCTTGTTGCTGTCGGCCATGCTGTACGGGCGCGGGCGGAAGGTGCTGACCCTCTGGGGAGGAAGGGAGTGCTCCTCCTCTGATTCGGGGGTGAGGGCTGGGAGACCTGGAGACACCAGCTTGTCGAGTTGGCCCGTACTGGTGCTGTTAGCCTTAGATAAGAAGAGAGAGCTAGAAGGAAGGACAGAGAGGAAAGAATATACAAAAAGACAAAGGAAACATGAGTCGAGAGATGTTGGTTTTGTGTTAATTCATCAACAAAGCTGTTGGTGTTGGAAGTGGACCTGATGGGGAAACAGCAGTGGAAATACTGAGAGGGCAAGATTAAGTATATTTCTGCAGTTTGTGAGCTCCTGTGCTCTTTCTGTGTGTCTGGCATGAAGGATTTATTCTGATTTATTGAGAATACAGATGGAAAAACTGATGGGTGTCATACTGGCGTCAACATGAAAATGACCCCATTAAGTTTTCTGTGAATCAAGCGATGTTATAACTTCCTGCTTTTCAAAGTATTGTTGATATAATGAGTTGTAAAATAACTCAAGGGAAGTGAAGGAAACATTTCTGTCATCAACAGAGTCAAAGTTCACCAACATCCTTAAAATTTGCAGATTTCAGTGTTCGTTCTTCTTTGACTTACCTCTCGAGGTGATCCATCGTGCTGTGGTGCGACTGCGTGTAGGAGAAAGGGAACCAGCCTTTCCTGTGATGAGAAATTTAACTACATGTGATCACTGAAGAAAAAATCAAATAAGAACGTCGAACAGCAAATCAGGGGTGTGTGTGATGAAGAACATTCTCAGTCTTCCTTGTTTTGCACGAGAATATATGTCAACCTGGGGTCAGAGAGAAGCTTGCACACAACATGCGAGACGTACTATAGAAAAAGTATTTCTATTTACAGTAAACTAGTAAAAGCACAATACATTTCAGAGTCTTCTAATTTTCTGCATTACAGCAGTGCTAAACATTATAAGGCAAATTACTCAGCGTTACATACCGTCCAGTTCGTTCATTTTGACCATAGTGCCACCCGTCTCTGGCTTCAGAGATGAGCAGGGTGATGTTGTCACCAGGCATGAAGTGTAGTAAGCAAGCCCCACCTCCTACACCGCCGCCGCCGCCGCCGCCACCACCGCCGCCGCCACCACCGCCGCCGCCACCGCCGCCGGCTTCTGATGCTCCAGGAGTGTGAGCAAACATGGCTTCCACACTGGTGGGTCCGGATAAAGGCAGCATCCTGGGGAGACTAGAGCCTTGGTGAAGCAGAAAGAGGGAAACAAGTTATAATCATGAAGACAATTGTCAGCCTGCACACGGGGGATTTGAAATGATGCATGACTCTAATCTTATCTCACTGGTATCAGCTGGACTGTTTAGTTTTCGCTCACCTACATCTGTATGTATGAAGTTACTGCTAATGCAAACACCTACTGGTGATGCTTCACTTTAAAAGCATTTTTTTATCAGTTGCAGTATTGGAGCAAAAAACGTTTGTTTCAATTATTTTTTGACGGAATTCTTTATTAAAAGTGTGTGTGTTTGGCTGCACCGTTACATCCTGCTCGCTTGCTGTTACCACGGTAAGCACGGGTGTCGCCAAATCAACACGGAATAAAATCTAAATGATTACAACTTTAACTAGAAGGGCCCTCGGAGAACGCAGAGCTCCGCCAAGGCCATGCTCTATTCACAATGTTAACAAAGTGAAAAATAATGTGTCTATCCGCCTGTAAATGGGATCTGCTTCAGCACGTAATAGGTTCTTCCTTTGCCCATGTGTTAGGTTCAGTATCAGTATATACATATATCAAATATATATTCAAACCGTAGTCTAGTTTGATCCTAGACTATCCCTCTCATGTTAGAGGATATTTAAGTAGGCCTTAGGTCAAACACTAACATCTTGAGTGTCTCTTTTTCTGGTCAGGTCATCTCTCCAAAACATATAGCTCAACTTTTAGTCTCCCGGAGCTGACGGCCCACAGCTGCAAGATAAGACTTAAGATGGGCCCAGTGTATTCAGACTGGCGAGGTCAGGGAGACAGGGCAGGCTCCAGAGTCGTCAGAGAATGAAGATAGGGACCTTTGCCCTAAATCAGACTGTCAATACTATCAATGACTGTCTTACTTAGAATATGTTGCCTAGGATTCGAGGAGCCATCTAGGGGAACTATCGTTAGGGAAACAATTTATGGAATGCCTTGTTTTAGCATAAATGTGGAGGGAGAGTGGCTCTCCCCAATGGATGGTGGCAGACAATGTGACTGCATCTCTGTATTCGCTTGTATTGTTTATTATCTATTCTCCTTGATCACGTTTCTAATAAACCTTCAGCGTAAGACATCACTTCGGTCTCCATCAGATTATTTGGTTTCCAGTGCTCTGCTCATTAACAGTTTCCTTCACACCATGCTTCACCCTTTCACCAAGTTTCATAAAAAAATCTGGCCAGTAGTTTTTTTTTGTAATCCTGCTGATGCACAAACAAACCAAACCGAAAACCTAACCCCCTTGGTGGAGGTAAAAATGGGGATGGAGTGACTCAAATATACAGAGGAGACTCATCACATCTTACCCTGAAAGCCGCCCAGCCTCATTTCACTGACAGGTCTCCTCGGCAGTGGAAGTGTTGCCGTTGCACACATGTCAGCGGTCTTCAGCAGCCAGGGATTATGTGACGGCGAGGAAGTATTGCTCACTCCTGGTCCCACCTGCTGGTGCAGTAACTGCACAGGAGTCATGGCCCTGGAGAGAGGAGCACTGTGGGGCAGAGGCGGACTGTGAGGAGCACTGTGGGCAATCGGGAGGGTCATGCCATGCAAGGAGCCGCCGGCCGGGGAGATCTGGCTGAGCGACATCACTGTGGAGGGGATGAGGCTCGGGGAGAGGTTGGATGTGTTGGCGGCCAGGAGGAGAGAGCTTGGCTGGGCCGACCCGCTGGACGTGGTGGGGGTGGATGAAGCGGGGCTGGGGCTGCCGCTGGCGCTGCTGTCAGGGAGAGGGCTGGCTGATGCACTGAGAGGTGTGCTGGTGTGCTGAGGAGACGCTCCTCGTGATGAACCTCCAGCAGCTCCTCCACTGGAGAGGGAGTGGAAAGTCTGGGGGGAGTCCTGAGGAGGACAGGTTTCACTCTGGGAGGAGGAGGAGGGGAGCGAGCGCTGCTGCAGGGAGCGACTGGAGTCTCCGTTCATCAGAGGAGGGACTTCTTGAACAGAGAGCCTCTGAAAAATCCAGGACAGATACTGTTAACTATCAGAAATTAGAAGTCACTGTTAAAAATATAAGCTTGTGAATCTTATCAATGTTTTTAGCGTTCAATTTCCAGGTAACAAAGGCTAAAAAAATTATTTATTTATTTATTTTTTTTTTTTGATTTAATTTGGATTTTAAAGTGACCCCAAAAAGTGTTTTAAAGTGTGCAGACTACAGACAACAGATGATATCTCAGATCACATAAGGATTTATAGAATATGCATTCAAGACTTTATTAGCCTAAATGTTGTTTTTTGAAATTCAATAAACAATCAGAAATGTCTTAGCTTGATGGGCAGTTGTTCTTAATTCTATAATGACTAGTTTAGCACTCAACTCAAAACGTTTAGGATTTGGGACTTAACTCAGAACTTCAAAGCCAAGACTTAAGAGTTACTTGGGACTTGCAAAAAAAAATGACTTTGTCCCACTTCTTCCAGGAACAACTAATAATAAACTTGTTTTGTGGGTTTCAAACTATCAACCCACCATGGAATCCATCTGAGATTAAGATTTATCTGACACGGTATAAATAAAAATGATGACCTGTTCTGGCTGAGCAGAGCCAATCTTGGTGTGGCGGAGGACCTCGGCTATCCCCGCAGCCCCTGAGCCTTGAGGCGCAGTGTGACGCAGCAGATTCAGAGCGCGCTCTGGCAGCTTCGTGGGCTGAGAACATGACTGCTGCCAGGATGACAGTTTCTGTGACAGAAGCTCTCTCACCTGGATTATATTCAAAAGTACAAAGAGAGAAAACCAAAACACTGTTAAAAGGACGAGACTTTTTTTTTTTATAGTAAACAAATGATAAGACCAAAAACAAACAATGTGTTAGTTTGTGCTTCAGTACAATCTTTAGAATCAAGTTACAAATATATAGTCTGTTTTTTAGCAAATATTACTCAAACAGGAGTAAAATAGTGCATTTATTGGGGACTATTTTCAGCGGTAGATTAATACATCTGGATTTCAGAAAGCTGTAAAGTTACCTAGCTAAATAAATAAGTAAATGTGAACAGATCACCTTGGAGTGGTAGTTGATAAGCAGTTTGGTGACACTACACTGTCTGTCCACCAGGAAGCAATATCGTCTCCTTTCCTCAGTGAGCGCGGACTTGTAACCCGAGGCAACCAGCGTGTCCAGCTCGACCTGACGGCGACTCATCAACTCCACAAACTGAAGAAAAAGTCAAGAGAGATTTCACTGCAAACGTGCTCGCCCAGTCCTGCACTCACAATCACACGCATACACGTAGTCCTCAAAGACGGACTGACCTTTAATGCACAATGTGCCGAGAGAGGAATATGTGAGATCATATCCTGCCTGTTGCACAATGATAACATAATCCAAATCTTAAAGCACTATCCTTTTGCCCCGGTGACCTTTTCCTCCAACATAACTCTCCAAGTGACTAACTAAACCCTTTCACCCTCTTATA
Organism: Bovichtus variegatus; assembly: GCA_943593645.1. Taxonomy (NCBI): domain Eukaryota; kingdom Metazoa; phylum Chordata; class Actinopteri; order Perciformes; family Bovichtidae; genus Bovichtus; species Bovichtus variegatus. The sequence goes on from CALSCE010009506.1 coordinate 4,779,455, forward strand.
GCGTTCATATTTCTTCCAGTAACGGCCGGTGCACTAAGTTGCTTGTTTTCTGAAGAATCAGCTGATTGTTCTTTAATCTTATTCACACTGGCCCATTTCTTACACAAACTTCTGCTCCTGTTTAAGTTTGTGCATTTTACTAAAGATCCTGTGTATTAAGTGGGCCATGTATTTTTCCCACCATGTGCAGCTCTGGGCTTCTCTTACCTGCATCTCTCTGTCTCCATATTTGTTCGGGTGGCGACTGCCCTGGCTCTTCCTGCGGAGTTTCTTCAGCTGGGACTGGCAGCGCTCAATAGACTCAGACTTAGACCTCCGCTCACTCTGATACTTCTTTAGGGTGGCCTGAGAGGGACGATTACATAATTACATAATGGTTCATTATGTGTGATGAAACGAGGCTTGACAGAGCTAATATTTAAGATTTAAGTGTGGTGGTGCAAAACTGAGTCCACTTTTACTCATCAAAGTGAATATGTTTTTACAATTAATACATTTTACACAATTGTACTTTATTTTCCCTAATTTATTAAATACTGAAATTAGAATTAGCTACACAAATAAACTTGGCTTCCAGTCAAATAAATTAAACTAAACATTTTTAATTAAGGAGAAAAAAATGCTTTTCTCACAATGTAGCAAAAGTGAATGGACTTATTTGAACTTACTGTGAGATATTTAATGTCCAGTTCCAGCTTCTGCTCCAACTGGGCGAGCAACTCAGAGTGAAACAACTTTAGCTGTTGATGAAAAGATCCATATGCAACATTTTAACAACTGTTTCAAGTTCAAATATTTCTGAAATATTGTTCAGGTTTTTTTTGGAACACGGCTTCAGAACAGCTTTATAAACACAGCCAAAGGTTATCATTGGATTTCCCGGCGGAGTATTTAAGAGTCGGGGTGGTTCTGTGGATAAGATTTTACTCAAACTTCACTCCAACTCTTATTTGGGTTGGGTTTTATCCACAAAACTACCAAGACTGCATGAAATACTATTAAAAAGTCAATGTTCTCAGTGATGATGATGATGATGATTTGGTTTGATGAGATTTTCAACAGCAAGGTAAATGTGGCCTTTGGATCACAAAATAAAAAAAAAAGGAAAAGGTAGCTTTTGTGGTTATATTGTGGTTATATATGTGTATATATATAAGTGGGGTAATTATGAGGTTAAAAAGTAAATTGGGTAAAAAGAATAGTTTTTGAGTGTTTTGTGAAGGTCAAAATTGACCCGCAAATGCAAAAGGTACGATGCAATGGTGCAATACGAGGGCTGAACAAAGTTTACTGACAATATCCACATGAAAGGCCTCGGCAAATTATCAATTGTCAATAACATGAAATAATTTGTGCAGAGCAGCCGAGCACAGTCTTACCACGTCTTCCAGCTGCACCTGAATCTGTCTGTGGACCTCGGCCATCTGAAACAGTGTGTCTCCTGTGAGCGGCAGTAAAGCACAGGACAGCGAAGGCGGTCAGTATTACATGTGCTTTAGATCCGCTGCTCTTATGTTACAGAGCATCTTTAACCTGTGCACACGATCTAAAATCTCCGCTCAAACAATTGCTGTTGGTAACAGTGTCGACATCGTCATACATGCAGGACAACACGTCAGTAGAAATGTCATAAAACTCTCTGTTTTAACACAGTTTCTCATTTACAAAGTGGCGGTCAGCTGTGAGTCCCTCCCTCGGTCACACAGCACTGTAGTATGCGGTGGCTGGCATCTCGCCCTCCGACTCTCCTGCCTGCCTCCCCCGCTGTTTTCAGCATTACAATGAGATCATGTGGTGTTGTTAATCTCCCAACAATGACCCTACTCTCTCCCTTTCCCTCTGTTCTCTCCCTCTCTCTCTCTACATTTCCTCACTCCCTCTTGTCTTCATCTCCTCCCTCACCAGCACATGCAGCACAGACTATTTTAACTTCTCTCCAGCTGTCACGTCGACTCTCTTAACTTCATTAGGTCCATCACTAATTCATTTTTATTTCCCCCTCAACACGGTCCTTCTCTACCAGTCGCCCACTCACCCAGCTCTTTGGAGCCTTGGCTGTCGCTCGCCAGCTCTCCAAGTTTCACCAGAGCATCAAAGTACCCTTTGGCAGCCACGGTGACTCCTGTAAAGAGAGTACATTTTAGGGAAACCTGAAAAATATCCTGTTCAGTGACTCAGACAAATCAAAGGCCAGTGGCAGGTGAATTATGATGTGTTTGACTAACCGGTCAGGGCTTTCTCATAGTGTTTCCCCATGGTCACAAAGTTCTTCAGACTGGGGTTGAACTGGTCCAGAATCCCCTGAAACAACATACACAAATAACAAAAGGCAGGCAAATTATGAAGCGTTTTTCTCCTTTCTAATAATTCCACTACGTTATTATGTGTTGTGGTGCAGACAGGACAGACGAATAGACAGAGTCATACCTTATAGACATTTTCTGTCATCTTGTTGACCTCTTCTGTTCGAGACATTGTTCTTCTCTCGGTTATGTGCGGCCACTATGTACGTTTGAGTTGTTTATATCTGTTGTTCAGGGCCCTAAGCTTTACGGCAGACAGCAATCCCCTAAAAGAGAAAAAAAGTCAAAGAAGGAAACAGTGCAGTGAATGATGATCTATCACTTTGACTCTTAAAAAATGTACCCTCACCCCAAAACTATGCGTCACCTTCACAGAGAAAAGCACTTATTTGTCTTTATCTGCACTCGAGCAGTAAACGATAGTCGATTATTTGATTAGTTGAACGGCAAGAAATTAATCGATAACTATTTTGATAATCCAAAATGTCAAATCACTGTTTGTAGCTTATAATATGTTAGAATGTGCTGATTTTCTTAGTCATAAATTATACCAACTTGAACATATTTGGGTTTTGGACAGATTGTTGCATAAAACAAAGAATTCAAAGATGGGAAAAAAGAATTAATTGATTAATCGTGAAACTAATCAACGATAAGTGTTAGATATTTGTAATGGCCCACGTGTACAGAGAACCTCACACAGCTGTAATATTAAATCATAGGGAGCTTTCAAGTATTATAATAACTGGAAGCTTCTCCAGTGGTTGTTTTTAAGGAGTAACTATAAAATTTCACTGCACAAATTCAGATTTACCAAACAAGAATCTGTACTTGACTATTCGGTGCTTTCACTGTCTATGAAGGAGTAAAAGTGTTGATTTAAATCCTCCAGAGGTTTTTTAAGGCCATCAAACCGTCGCAACAAGTGATGAGGATGTCACACCGTCTTGGGTTTTGTCTGAGGGCAGCAGGGTTATTTTCACATGCATCTCTTCTGGTCTCAGCTGCCAGTTTCTGCATTATCGCTTCGCAACACTACGGCAACCCAAATATTTCTCCAAGATTCGTGTGCCAGACGAGTTTTAGCATTTCAGATAAGAACAATGGGCTCCTCCAGTGCGAGTCACAGGTGTCAGAGCACTGAATAAACACGCGACAACAATGTTTCCTCGGCAGAGAGGACGATCAAGGGGGGACTGCTGCGGGGTCAAGGGATTTCCAGTCTGGATTTTAAGGCAAAATGCTCATTTGGTTTTCCCTGTGCAGTTCTCCTTTGTTATCACAGCGAGATTACTGAGAAAACGTTGACCCAGATCAACTAATGGTATATGACACAAAGCAAACATTTCCAGAGTCTTGCTCATTAAGGCCACCCTGGTGGAATCTGTAACTTGTCAGAGGAGCTGTAATAGTCTGCAGGATACGACAGAAATGTGGGCGCTTTGTCCTAACTTTGTCTTTTTTAATTACTTTGAAGGACTTTAATTCTTTAAAATGATGTAAAATACTGAAGAAAAAAGAAGCATTTGTGTGTGCATATTCTAGCAAAGTGTGGATTGAGTTTAAGAAATAAAGTGTTGTTTGTTTCAGGATTCAACAGTAACAGTGCAGGTGGTTGGGGAACTGATACAGAAGGTGCATTCATGTGGTCTGGCCTCTTTAAATGTCTTCAAATGGTTTGGATACAAACATTTGCATTTAAAAATCAATAAATGTGACTTAAGGCCTCAAAGATTAATTAAATCTGCAGGAAAATAATCTGGAACTATTTAAAAAATCGATTTTCAATCATTTTTTAAGCAAAAATGCAACAACAAAAAAAAATCACTAGTTCAGACTTCTCAATTGTGAGGATTTGCTGTTCTTCTCTGTTTCATATGATTGTAAACTGAAGATCTTTGGGTTTGGGATTGCAGAGGAAATTATGATGGCATTTCACATAACTTTCTGACATTTTATATTTGCAGCCCTAATGTCACTGCAACATTTTAAATGGCAAGAAATTGCTGATCCAAAAAGAAAATTGTGTTTAAAGGATTCTGGATGCATTTGTGGTGGTTTGAAAAGTATCTTGTCCAGTTTTATGGTGAAATGTTGCCAAATATTCATGCATCTAATTATTGCATTTCTCTAAAGATCAATTAATGGTGCACCATTGCAGCTAAAACAGTACCCCAGTGCTAAATGAGCCTTTTCTTCCACACCATCTCATCTCATCAATTTAAATCTCTGGGATTACTGAGGAAAACGCAACATAACATAGAAAAAGAACAAGAAAGTAAAATATACCAAGCCTGCCTGTGCATCTACACATGAATAAACACGTTGGGTAATTACACAGTGGAGGTTTTTCCTGAGTAAAAAAAAAAAAAAAAAATGCACCATGCCATTTGGCCACACAGAGCAGCTCAATAACAGCTACCTGTTGATCTCTCAGCTCCATTTGTAAAACAGTAACACATAATTCAGCTCCTTAAAAAAAAAAAAGAAGTAAAAGTTACATACCTTTTCTGATCTCATTGTGGGAAACGATAAAGGCTTCCTGCGCGTCTTTGAGTGTTAAATGAACACTACACCCCCCTCTTTTCTCCCTATTAGGCTACTTTCCCTCTCCGTTAGTTAGTGGGGGGTTGTTTCATCCAGCAGAGCACTAAATCTCAACTCCCCTCCACCCCTTTTTCACATGGCCCTCTCTCTCTTTTCCCTCCTCTCTCTCACACACGTTCTCCCTCTCTCTGCCTCTCTCTGCCTCTCTCTACTGCCGGGAATCGGGGTCAGATATTTGGTGCCGTTCAGTACCTCTCCTCATTACTGAGCCGATTACCAACATGCCTTCACGCCCGCAGAAAACCGGCCAGAAAAACCACCGACAGAAACCCCCGCCCAGTACAACCAGCTCCCTGCCGTTAGAAACCACAGTCAGCCTCCCATTCTGTGTGTCCCTCTCTCTCTGTCACTCGGGCAGAATAACAATGAGCCAACGGGACCTCGTCTGAATAGGAGCAGGAGGAGAATAATGACTTGAACTTTTTAAGCCAAAGACAGAGCAGCACATGCAGGCCTATCACTGGCCTACATACACACCACCACATACACACCATCACATATTCCTGCTGCCCATTCTCACAGGGGGGGGCAGAGGAGGGGGGGCTGCACGGTCCTTCATTTACTGCAATAAACTGCTGGGAAGATTAAAGGCTAAAGTAAGAGATAAAAGATGATGGAGAGGAGAGGTTAACGTGGTGAAAAAGTCCTTGAAGGTCAGGGTCAGTGGGAAGTAATTACATGTACTCGAGTACTGTATTTGAGTACAATGCTGAGGTACTTGTCATTTACTTGAGTATTTCCTTTTCCTGCTACTTTTATATGTTTCTACTCCACTCAGATTTCAAACATTGTACTTTTCACTCCACTGCATTTATTTGACAGTTTTAGTTACTTTGCAGATTCAGGTTATTAATACAAAATATAAATGTTACCTGATGATGTATTATAATGCTGAAATGGGTCATTGTGCATAATTAGTACTTTTATGTTTGGTACTTTGAATTAAGTTTGATGCTAATACTTTTGTAATGAATGATATTTTAATTGCAGGAGTTTTACTTGTAACAGAGTATTTTTACACTGTGGTATAACTTCTTTTACTCAAGTAAAAGATCTGAATACTTTCTCCACCACTGGCTGTTGCCTAGTTTGTTTGTTTTTACACAATGGTGGAGAATAACTAAGTATATTTGCTCAAGTACTGTGTACTGTGTAACCTCCACTCTCTAAAAACCAAAAGGGATTTTCCCTCAGGCAGAAATAAAAATCTAAAAGTGAACTGAACCATTTATTTAGTTTTTTATTTTGTTGGTCTAAAAGTATTCAAATTTAAACAAATTGAGTTAAAAAAACAACAACTATTGAATCAGCTTATACAGTAAAATACGCTCCAAGTGTACTAAAAACCCACACGTTTACTGAATAAATAATATATAAAAAAATAATAATACAGGGGTCATGAACATAGTGTTTTCAACACTAGCCTTGTATTTGTATTTTATCTTTTATATTTCTTTTATATTTTATCTTAACCCACTTTATACATTTACTCCACTATATTTCAAAGGGAAATTTTTCTTTTAATGCATTGTATTTATTTAAAATGCAGGCGTCTGCCTGAAGCTGTCTTGTGTTGCAGTTGCAGGTTTTTTCCAGCTGGTGGCGATAGTATGACATCACTTCCTGTTGCCCCCCCAGCATGAGACCAAACAGCCAGTGTGGGGCAACAAGTGCAGACTGTGGAGGCACACTGTACTGCAACAGTAAAACTGTAGCTCGAAGATATATATACATATATATACATATATATA
>CALSCE010009506.1:4796115-4815286 GCA_943593645.1 Bovichtus variegatus
ATATATATATATATAAATATAAATAAATATATATATATAAATAAATATATATATTATATATAAAAGACCTTTATAAACACATAGAATTTATGATGTTGACAATTTCACTCAATTTTGAAAAAATCAGCACAACACTTTCTATGACGCCCATGTCCATAATGCATTATAAACATACTTATAACGCATTTAATCTGCTTGTAGCACTGTTTAATTATAGTTCTAAGCAATATTTATAGGGATTCATAACAATAATCATAACACATTATAAAGCATTTTATACAGGCATATAATGTCAAGTATCATAATACTTAATAATTGCTGGTTCCTTGCTGACATTTTAGATTTAATGTTATTTTATTTTAAAGCAAACAGTGACCACTTATAGTGACTTATAACCAGCATGTGATGTATTACATTTGCCTAAACCGTGTGAATTTCATTACTTCACTTAAAGCACCCAATGACCACTAAGAGTAAACCCACATGAAAAAAAAAAAACTGAAACTCAAAGTGTCTTTTCTCAGCAGCAGGCTGTCCGGTCAAAAGACGAGACATCATCTCTCTCCGTCGTCAGAGCAGCCTCCAGGTTGCCAGCCATAGCAGACGAGTACTCTCTGGGGTTCTGGGTCACTTGGTTCAGAGTTGAGGGGAACACGGGCGCGTCTGCGGGCTCGTGTCCTTGGACCTGAGCCGTAAATATGTTTGTGTTGCCTCTCTTCCTCTGGGCCTAATTCACACGCACTAAGGAGATTGACAGACAGGAGAACCCGGCTCTATTAAACAACAAAGATGACTCATACACATCACATCAATCTACGGCTTTACTTGAGCTGTGACCAAATATCTCACCAACAAATAGTGTCTCAGGTGCCCTGGAGACAAAGATGGGTGTCAAAGTGTCACAACACGTAGGGATAAAGCTCTCTGAGAGGTAAAAACTAATAAATAAATAATTAGCAGGACTTATGCTCTCCTGGAAGTGCACTGATGAGGTTAATCCGTGCAAAAGCCATTGTCCCTGATTCATTTCCCGCATTAAACCTAAATGACAAATGAGAAGGTGTAGGTATATATTACTATAAATATCAAATAATTGTTTGCAAAACGTTTTTGTAAGTGTATATATATATATACATATATATATAGTATATATATATATATACATATATATATATAGTATATATATATATATACTATATATATATAGTATATATATACACTATATATACTATATATATATAGTATATATACCCATGTATGTAGATACAGTATATATATATATATATATATATTATTGTTGTTTCTTTTGGTGTATTATTAACTTTAATGTAGCTTTTACAATAATGTTTTTTTTATACCTGCTGTTTTTATGCTTTTAGTTTATTTGCATTTTATTTATTTATTTTTGTGAATATTGTTATGCAAACACATTAGACTGACATTCTTATGTCTGTGAAGGAAACAATAAAAATCATATTTAAAAAAAAGAAAAAGTTATTGCATATACATACTGTACATAAAGAGGCCGAGTCACAGAGCCCGGGCGCACGCTTTGATTCCTCACCTTCTTCACGCCCTTTTAATCCTCGTTACTTCGCAGGTGTCAGAAGAAAGATCTCTTGTAATCAGGCTGGTTTAGTTCAAGGTCACTTTTGCCCAACTGCTGACCGCTAATTGGATTAACTGTCAATTATTTCAGGAAAAAAAGTAATACACTCAGTTGGCTCAATTTTAAGATAATAAAGAATAAAACAAAGTAATACATTTTTCGAAAGTGACCATGCCTTTAATTGTGTAACCAGTTACTTTGTAAGGCTAGGAGAAATGCAGGGTTTTTTTTGTTTTTTTTTCATACCCAGAGGTCAGATATATGCCAGTGTGTAGGAACCTGTTGTCTATAAATAAATAAATAAAACCTTTATTAGTCCCTAAGGGTCAAACGTAATTAATTAATCTAACCTAATCTCATTGTATATGAATGTTTTGTCCGTCCTGTAATCAACATGCTGGCTCCATTGTTTGTTTCTGTGATTTTCTGTTATCTTAAATCCTCCATCTGCTGTCCTGCCGCAGCCTCTTTCTGGCTGTCAGTCAGACTGGAAGACAGGAGGAATTAAAAAGGCCAATTAGTCCAATGCTCAGATCCAGGTGAGCTGTGTGACGTCGCACTGGAGGATCTGAGCCAATGATTGTGTCCCGTTAGAGGATCATTGTAAATCAGAGGTCAAATACATTTAGGTGTTTATGTAGGTTGTCAGAGCAGGGTTGTATTCTAATAAAGTCCGTAACCACGTTTCTAGAGTAAAAATAAAGATGGTAGTGAGTAAGGTGTCTTGCAGGAAAAGAGGTGTGGTCTTCTAAGAAAAACACAACCTGAAGGAGGGGAGAAGAGAAAAGGGAGGTATAGACAAAGAAGGAGGGATAGAAAGAGTTGAGCTCTCCTCTGGAGTAAATCTCTCAATCTGATCAGACTAGACTCCAGGGGGGATACACAGGCTGCAGGCTCTCCAAGGTAAGGACACTTTCACAATGTTCATTTAACCGCTGTTTCTGTATTTAGCTTTTACCATTTAGAAGCAAAGAAACATAAACCCTTTTTTTCAGTAAGAAACTTGAACATCTTGGTAAAAAATAATAAATTACAATTAGTCGATCATTAAAATATGAAACAAAAGCACAAACTTTGTGTTTAAAACAGCTAAACATACATCAATTTGCAAAAATAAAGATAGTAACATTTGGTTGTTGAGTGTGGGAGGACGGCATAACAGTCTCACTACGCTCATTAAGAGAAATGCAAACATAAAAAAAAAAATCCTCTGCTTTTTCCCAAATGCATAACGTAACAACTACTGTTAAATTAGATAACAAATAAATTGCATTTTAAACTTTTTCAAACTTTTTTCCTGATAATTAATGTTTAATCTTGCATTTCTTGGTGTTTTAGGGTATATCGTACATGTATCAACTTGATTTACATTATTTAATGTATAATAGCACATGCAAAATATAATATACTTTATATAGCAGCAATGAAAAGATAATATATATACGAATTATACAAATAACAACTCTGTTATGGCTGTTTTGGCATCTCACAGATTTTAGTAAAAAGGATTTGCATTGCAGACGGCGTATCATTTAACACGAGAAAGCAAGTGACTGAAGCACCAGCAATGTGAATTTAAAACACGATTTACACAGAAGACTTTACTTAAACTTTGATCCATTTTGTGTCTCAACAAACAGTGGGAGAGCCTCTCGCCAGAGATAATGACGGTGACATTGATCTTGTAATGCACTGAGATGTTTAGAGTTTTAATGTCCGATCCATTCTGTCTACAAATAATCTGTTTCTTTACAAATAGAGAGTTCCTTATTTTCTTTGTCAGAGTCAGTTGTTTTTTTTAATCACAGGTCTAACTGCTGTTGTCAGTTTTTAAATTTGGGACTAATCGCACTACTTATGTCCACCTTGACCATATGGTGCAGGACCCCAGTAGTATTCACCATGGATTACCACACACACTCACACACATGCAAGCCCACTTATCTCTGGCTAAGGTAGCACAACAACTCTTTGCAATTAGGTTAATTGAGTGACCTGTGGGTGCTAACAAACTTAGGGCTAAACTGTGGTGATTGGGCGAAGCATGTTTCTGAACCTCCACCATCTGGCTCTCCTCTAAGCCTCGTATATCACAACAGGAACTGCAGAGACAGAAGAACATAATCATTCAAAGGTTGTTTCTTCTTTGTAATAAAACAAACACTATTACAAAGATGATTCTCAATTAGTTTTTTTAAAACAAGGTATTATCATTCTCCCGTTTGTGCAGCTCAAAAAAATGATTGCGATCAGATTTCCATGAAGGCAGACACGATCTTTGTCGTGCAACACACTATATTTGTATGTATTTTTTCTCCCCGTTTCATTATTGATAAAGTACAGTGAATCATGTATGAACTTTACACACACACCCACCCACACCCACACACACACACACACACACACACACACACAGAGTGGAGGCCGGTCACTGCGAACAACAGGTGGTCAGTGAGGTTTAGCTGCCACATCACGTGTGTGCCATTTCAAAATGCCGACCCTGTATAATGAAGGACATGTGGCAGCGCTCAGAGGGTCAGCAGGCCTTTGTGATATAGACACGGGGAATATAATACTCCATGTAAGGGTTTAGGGATCATTTTTGGATCTAGATTTTAAACAATATACTGCTTTTTATTATCATCCTCCATGTGAAAGAGAAACAACCATCAAGTTGAACTTCAAACACAACCTTGAATTAGTCTCTGCAGCCTGACTTTGAGCTTCCAGGAAGTAGAAAGTTAGTTAGTCAGACTAAAAAGGTACCAACAAACGTGTAGTCGTCTGGTCCATTTAGGATGTCACACTTCTGATTTGGGCTAATCCTTATCTGGGCAGCCTCTGGTGGTTTTGGCACAAGCTCGTGCCATGTGAGGTTACTGGTCAGACAGCCTGCAGCTGAGGAGTTTATCCACAATCACATCCTGCTGAGCGCTGAGGACTTTTATATTTGTCAGCCTGGTCTAAAAGTGTCTCTTCTTACTGTCCTTCATGTTTAACTTAAAGACCTTTATATACAATCTGATGTTTTGTTTTACAGGTTTATTCCATGCTTCAGTGAGAGAAACAAGGCGACATCCAGAATAAAATAATTCTATCGCGTGACAAAGAAGATTAAACACCAAACTGGGACTTTCTCATTGTTCCTCACAGACGAGTGGATACTTTGTGGATGGAGATCTTTTTCATTGTACTCCCTGATGTCTCCTTTCCTACAACAAAGAAGTCAAGACAACCTTAACTTCAACTGGCATCACACATTTTGAAGTGAAGCTAAGCTCCTTAGTTTTACTGGCTGAACTGTGGATGGAGATTATGAGGAACTCTCAGTCCCGACACCTGTTCCTTGCTCCCATTGTGTTTACTTTACTTTCACTCCACCTATGCACTGCATCTGCCAGCTCAGGGTCTGACTATGACTACGGAGCCCACCCACGCTTCGTTTGCACCCCTATTCCCGTGGATGCAGACCCTGCATGCTTCCCCCCAGGGGGTCCAGGCGTTGGTGCAGCAGGGCCGGGCGGACCAGGTCATCAAAGTGCACCTCCTGCTGGCTGGTGGGGGGCGAGCGAAGAGGCCAAAGCCACCATCCTCCACCTCCGGGAGAGCCTTGTGCAGCAGAAAGAGACCATCCTGGACCAAAGGGAGACCATTAGAGAGCTGACGGCCAAGCTCACCCTGTGCGAGGGCCTCGGACGGGGCATGACGCCTCACGACGAGCACCACGGCACAGCCTCGCACTCCCCTCACGCAGGGGTGGCCGGTCATGACGCGTACACCGACAACGGGCACTATAGCAACCAGCAGGGTCCCCATGGAATCCTCATACCAGACTCACCGCACTACCCCTCTATGGGGGGGCAACGATCTGATGGGGGCCACAGCAGCAGCAGCCACCAGGGGAAAGATAAACACATGACACCGGGGGAAATAACATCATCACCGGAGCAGATGGAGAGGATGCTGCAGGCGCTGAAGGACAGGCTGGACAATCTGCAGGTGAGCAGCGAGAGGAGGGAACTTTTTCAGCTTAGTACTCGGAAATAACACACACAGAAAGACATAGAAAAACAGAAAGAAAGAAAAGAAAGAATAAAAGTGTTAAAGTAAGTGCAACACAGTTGATAAGAGGAAGTAGACACGAGTCTAACATCAGCAGTACTTATCGTGATCTCCCATGACAGGCTGTTAATCAGCGCATGCACCACGACAAAGCCTGGATTACCTGAGAGTAAGAGAAGTAGATACAGGCTGAAGGGCAAAAGACAGAAGTGCTCTCCTTGACTTGTAGCCGACAGACCTGCTGACACGATTCCTTGAGGTCAGTTTGTGTCTGTGCCAAAGCACCACTGATGCCTTTGCCTTCGGGACTTAGGTGACAGGGAATGTTCATTGTTTTTCCAAGTCTTTACCTGTGTGTTCTTCACCTCCCTCGGCAGAAGAGGAACACGTCGATCGCCTACTCCAGCTCTCTGAAGGAGCTGCTTCAGAGGAAGATCAGCGCTCTGGAGCAGCAGCTGCACCATCGCCCCTCCGCCCTCAGCAGCCCGGAGCACTACGATGACGACAGCAGCCACAGAGACGACGGAGACCATCACGATGACGACCACCACCGCGATGGACACCCGAATGACCACAACAACGACGGCGACCATAGTGACAGCAGGAACCACACTGACCATCACCATGAGGACGGTGACCATGACGACCACGATGACGGCCACCATGGTGGTGATGATGATGATGATGATGAAGACCATCGTCATAATGAAGCAGACAGTCACAGTTACCTTTCACACACAGGGCCACAGACCGGTTTCCACGCAAATAAACTGGAAACAATGCTCAGCCAGCTGCACCTCACAGGTACATTAACGCTGTAACTTTATAACATGCAGTCACTCCTGACAGACAATAAGTCAGTTCTTATTATTTATTATTGAAGCAGCATTTCGTAGATGTTATGCAAGTGGCGTATTCTGCGGCTGAATATGTTCCCAAATTTTTCAAATTAAGAACTTTCAGTATGCGGAAGAAACACGCAAGCTAGCTGCAAACCTTGCAAAGTATTGGAAGTACGGTGTAATACCTGACGTTGTCTTTTTATTGTCTCGATGCCAGTTTTTTTTATGTCTGATACCGGTACCGCAACCTTGAGTATTATATACCGATATCGATCTCATGCCGTCTTGTTCCCTCTCTTAAACAACTAAGCTGTTAATAACACTTTGTATGGATGCACTTTTCGTAACCTAGCCATCTTAAAAACATCATGCTTAAACTATGAAAAAAAAAGTCTCCCCTAAAGAAATATTTTTTTAATACACAACATGACTGCTTATTTTTATTTAAACTTTTTATTTTTTAACTTTTTAGAAATGTTAGCAGTCATTTTGATGGTCAGCACCCTTCAAATATTCAAAATGAAATTTAGAGAGCAAAAATTTTAATCTGAGTATTAAGAATAAAAAAGGAATTATAACTCCAGTGTAAAATACTGGATATAACTCAACACTCAATGCACCCTAATACCCCAAAGACCATTGTTGACAGACAGTTTAGGCAAATGGATCATATTGGATTATACTTTTTTTTTCTTCTCAGATATCCAATCCAGTGATTGGCACATACATACTTTCTATATGAATTTTTGCAATTCTCTTTTTGGATGATCAATATTTGCAACTAATGCGTGTGTTTCTTTCTGTCATTATCTTCTAACTTTAAAAAAAAAAAAAATCAAAAACAGGAGTGCAGTAGAGTTTCAAAGTTCATTCCTTAAATTGGAAACAAAAAATCTAAAGCTCGAGCTACTAAATGGACGTTTGAGACCTTTGATTGTTTTGTCCACTGCTGTGTACAAGGTCAAGAGTGAACTCTAAAAAAGTTTAAGCCAACATGAATGTGATGAACTTGAACTGCTCAGAATTTAAACATCTAGCTACAATGCAATTTTATGACGAGGTCATAAGATACGTAGGAAAGCCCCACTTACTAAAAGAACCTGAACGTGAGGTTGTTTTGTCATAGTATGATGTTATTTCACTTCAATATCAGGCTCCAGCAGGAAAACGTCTACGAGTCCTGATGCCTTCCAGATCAGCTTCCCCATGAGAACCAACTACATGTACGGGCGGGTGAAGAGGACGCTGATGCAGGAGATCTTCGCTCTGACTTTGTGTCTTTGGATCAAGGCGGGCGCGGGGCCCAGCCTGGGGACGCCCTTTTCTTACTCGGCTCCTGGACAGGCCAATGAACTGGTGCTGATCGAGTGGGGAGACAACCCCATGGAGCTGCTGATCGATGACAAGGTGAGGGAGGAAAAACTCGAAACCCTGAAGAATTAATATTAGAGTTAATATCAGTGTGTGGTTACAGTGCTACAGACCCTGAAGATGATGTTTTTCAAATAGCTTCTTTCTTTACTAGATATTTCTGTATTTCCCTTTCCCCTCTTTCTTCTCACTGGTTAGAAGTGGGCAGGACTCAGTTAGAAAATGGTGATGACACCCACACAGTCCTCGTGAGGCAGATTAGCTGAGTTAACAAATCTCTTGTAAAGAAATATCTCCAAGTATCATTTTTCTAACTTTAATTGCGACGTATTTAAATCATGAATATTTTTTGCTTTAGAAAAAGGCTTTTAAAATGACATACGTGGGCGCCAGCCATGTACTAAAGCTGAGAATCTGACCTGCGGCCCTTTGCTGCATGTCATCCCCTCTCTCTCTTCGCCTTTACTATCCATCTTCAGCTATGCTATCATTAAAAATCAAAGATGCATATATTTCCTCTTACCTGCTATTTGTCAATCTAGATTGTTTTGGTGTGAGTTGCCATGTGTCGGAGATATCGGCCGTAGAGATGTCAGCCTTGTGAGATTCAGAATATAAATGTGTTTTAGAGTTTCATTCTGCCTTTTTAGTTATGCTGTTTAATAACAAACTATATTCTTGCCTCTGAACTTACTTGTATTACCCAAGGTTATATTTATATTAGTGCCTCACCATCTTTTCTCTCCCATTACCAGGCGTTGACGCTCCCTCTGTCTCTGGGTGATGGAAAGTGGCACCACGTGTGTGTGACTTGGTCAACAAGGGATGGACAGTGGGAGGCCTACCAGGACGGAGTGCAGAGGGGGTCCGGGATAAATCTTTCCCCCTGGCACCCGATCAAACCTGGAGGGGTCTTCATCCTGGGACAGGAGCAGGTAAAGACAAAGAGATTCATGCAGAAAAGGGAGATAATTTAATATGCAAAATTTTAAAGTGCCAATAGAAGATTTGTTTTGCTTTAACTTATGATTATCAAGTAATGGTAATTACTGTTGTAATGGTTAAAAAAAAAGTTAGAAGTTCCCTAAAAGCCTTGCTTTCACTATGCAATTCTATCTGCCACTGTCTGTACGGTCTCGCAGGAAGATTAAGACTTGATTTACGGCACAAAGCTGTCTCCTTTGCAGTGTTGTCAACTCTATTCTAATGAAAGTAGCTAGCACTAGCTTCAGAAGTCGCTAAAAGTGGACATCAAAAGTTGCGTATTGCCACTTTAAGTAAATACCCAAGGAAGAGTTCTGAGCTTGAAACATTTTACTGTCCAAACAAGCTGCCAGTCAAAGTCTTTTTTTTGGCTCTTTATACCATTAAGTGCCTGTATTTGTGCACTAATAGAGCATATTAAATGGGAGTTTTCCGTGCCATTGTTGCACTGCCTGCTCATGGTGGAATGTTATGTTGGTCTCCGTGAACTAAAGAGGACAGTCTAGACCTGCTCTATATGAAAAGTGTCTTGAGATAACTCCTGTTATGACCTGGCGCCAAATATCAATAAAAGAATTGACTTGACTTAAATTCTCGTTTTGGAAAGCAACGATTACCGTTGACGTGACTGTTCTTTTCCTCTTCTTCAGGACATTCTGGGAGGCCGTTTTGATGCCACGCAGTCGTTTGTAGGTGAGATGTCCGACCTGCACATGTGGTCCCATGTCCTGCCTGCCAGTGACATCTACAGCCTGGCCTCCTGCAGCAGCCACCTCAGAGGAGACATCATCGCTTGGTCCGAGACAGAGGTGGAGCTTCATGGAGGCGTGGCCAAGTACCCTTTTGACCCCTGTCACTGAAAGGCCAGAACACCGATTAAGAATTTAGAAATATCCTGAAATTTACTGAGAGCATTTATCATATATCAAACGGTGCAAGAAAAAAAAATTAAACTCTGTTCAACTTTCAGTTATTTTTCAGGATGATTATTAGTGGCACCAACTCAATGCCTTCCTTTAAACTTAATCAGTGACTTTTTCTTTAAAAAGAAAAATAACAATAAGTCTAATCTGTGTTTACAGAGACTATGTAGGGACTTAGTGGTCTTGGCCTCTACTTTAATCATGAGCCAGGTGCCGTATGTGACATATTGTCATATTGTTAATAAGACTTGGGTCTGTGATAAAATCAGAAGACCTTACATGGGTTCTGTTGTGAAGTGACAAAATGGATGTTGTTAGTTTATACGATACTCATAGAAATGTGTTGAGAAATCAACCAGTAATCTGGATGCTCCTTTTTTTCAAAAGGTGTCTACGGACATACAGCTAATTTACCAAAGAAAATATAGAAAAATATAGTAATTTCAATAATCTTTGTGTCATAGACATTGTTTCTATTTTGGGAGAAAAACAGAAAAGACTGTCAGACTGAATTAAGTGTTTTACAGCCTTGTTTTATAAAAACCATTATACAATGCACCCGCTTGTTCAAATTGCTGACATTTAACACCTTTTTTCTCCCAATAAATTAGATTTATCTTTTTGAAATTGTGTATTTTGTGTGAGAAAGTCATTGCACAGTGACTTTTTAATTTCTTACATGATCTGGCCTTGACTGTATATTTGTTAATGTACTGTATATAAAACACTGAATTTAGGCCAGGTTAGAATTTAGACGTTAGGTGTTAAGTTGTGTGTTGTTGTTTTTTTCAAATGTTACGACAGTGTAAATAAAAAAGTGAAACACAGGTCTGTTCATCATTATGTGTGGGGATCAATACTAAGCCGGACACAAACTAGTATTACCTTAAATCACAGTGAGTCAGACACATAATGCAGCCAGTAAGCTACCAAACCTACCTTAATGAACTACTCATCTCCCTAAGCATACTAAAATAACTAGTAACAAACATTCAAACTTACCGGGTTTTAGAAATATGTCAATTTGAGCAAACATTTCGCGCGCATCACGTCGCTGGATTAATCCGCTTAAAAACGTCCTGGATATTTAAACAAGCAACATCGGGTTTCTGGTGAGTTTTAAGTTTAGTCGGAGGCTAAACTGAACACAGACAGACATGATCGGTGTCAGTAGCTAGCTAATGTACAGCCAACATCTCTAGAGTTGGAGATCTTTTGTTTCTAGACTGTAGAAGACCTGGGCCGCCATCCTCCTCCTACAGTTCGTACGTCGACCATTCGGCCAGGCGAATCAGGCGATTAAATTCGCGCGAATGACGCCAGACTCCTTTCGCTTTTTGCCTCGAGGCTATCTTAGCATGCCTACATGCTCACATTGATAATACTTACATGCTGATGTTTAGGCATTCAGTTATGTTTACGATGTTCACTATCTCGGTTTAGCGTGTTAGCATGCTAATATTTGCTAATTAGCACAACACAAAGTACAGCTGAGGCTGATTGTGTCATCAGGTGTTCACATGATGCTGGCCTGATATGCGAAGTTAAGGTATCACCAACATTATTACAAGTCATCCTGTGGGGAACACAGTCTGTGCCAAAATCCAAGTCAACCAAATGGTTGTTGAGACATTTCACTCAAAGCCACAAATGTGAACCTTATGGTGGGGCTAGACAAAAAGACAGCAACATGATACAACCTCAGGGCACAATGAATGTCTGTACCAGTCTGTAAAATGCAGTACAAATATCCATGGTGCTCGGATGATGAATTCAAATGACTTTAGTGGTACAATGACTTTTCATCCAAGGCCGCCAGCAGGTCAAACTTTGAATGACGCACTTTCAAATTTAACAATCTTCTTATCTCCCTTGTATCAAACTTTATTTTACAGATTTTATCTGTCAATAAAACAAACAACTTAACCTCACAGCTGTTGCACATGAGATTTTCTTAAACAAATTGAGGATTTAAAGATAGACGGTGTCGGGTGCTGTACAGATTGTGAAACTCCTTCTGGAAAATGTGTAATATCTGGTTTTAGAACAAGAAACAAAAACACATCAATCCATCATCTGTTTACCTTTTATTTTTACACAGTAGTTTACTGGCATGTATCGTGGTTTTCCTTTTGCTACATTTACAGATGATCAATCCATCTTCACCTTAACAGTAAATAAAAATAAATAAATACAAAATAAACACATTTTCTGAAAGAAGTGGAATCAGAGGCCCAGTTTCAGTCTGATCATTTCAGTGTTCATTATTTTTGTTTTATTGGAAACATTTGTTGTCCCAACAGTTTTTTTGGCAACTTTGCACTTCAAGAATACCCAGAAAGTGAAGGCCTACAGACAGTCCATGTGTTGTGTAGACGCACTAACATGGATGTATAAAGTTAGGCCTTTGTCAGTTTGATGATGTAGGAGAGTAAAAGGCAATCCTAGATCTGTTATCACTTGCTGTGTCTAGGTCTACATGTTCTGATCACAGAGAAAAAAAAACCATTCAGCTTCAAACAACATGATCATTTCTACACAGTTCATGGTTCATCCTTCAGCATATTGCAGTGTGAGATCACCAGTAGAGGGTGCTACAGAGTATTGGAGTATTGTCAGTCAAAGTAACAGCATTTTCTCCAAAATGCTAAAATTGATAAAGTGCAGTAGACAATTATTTTCACTACCATCTAAAAAATGCCAATTCAATAAACTACAAGTAATACGTTTATGAACTGGATGTCAAGCAAATCTATCACTGGACACGTATCTAAACTTGTTACCGATTCATTACATCTGAATAATTTTACTATTATATAATGAATCAAAGCTTTGTTAGTGTTCCTTGTTTCGTTGTCTCTTCATTTCTATCACCGTGATATGAAGGAAAAATGTCTATTTCAGCTTGTAAATAGCTTACTCACACTTCAAGAGGACAATGGGCAGCCATTGAATCAAAAACTGGACGTTAGTTTAACAGTGTGAGACATTGCTGCTTGTGCTTTACCAAGTCTGGTTTACTCCAAAAGAGATGAATCAGACTTCTAAATATCTTCTTATTTTTCAAAATAACTACGATTAAGACAATTTACTCTATGCATAAATCAATCATCCATATTAAATGCAATTTTTCTACATCAACAGGGAACACTAACACTTGTCAAATCAGTGCACTAGCATGATCAGCGATCCATCAGTACCTACGACCGACGCCGCAGTTTATCAACATGCAGTCCTACAGTAGCTCGTACAAAAATCAGATTTTAACAAAAAGATAAAGAATAAATTAAAATCATTTCTATGTGTATTGTAAACAAATATGCTAACATCTATTTACAAAAAGTATACATTGTAATGAGCTGCCTTTGTGATTTCTTGAAACTCACTTTAGCGGACAGAACAGGCTCTAACAGTTAAATGTCTTAGAGTTATTACTTGTTGTGAGAGAGATGTCGGTGTTCATCTTGTAGTGTTGAGCAAGAACAAAAAGATGTGTGGCATGCTAGAACGTGACCGTTGCTCAGTATAGTGTTATACAGGATTTGTAAACAAGCCTACAGCTATTGCTCGAGCATGTAAAGAAACATGCTAAAGAACAAATATATTGTCTCAGTGAGCTGAAAACAAGAAGCTATCCAAAGGGAGAGAAATTGCTGTCTCCATTAATACTGCAAGTAAAGTATCTTTCTGCCTCGTAATTAAAGATCAAACAGTAACTTGGCGAACAGTAATGAACAGTGACATTTTCCTCACATAATGGTTACAGTATCTAAGTGTAGACAGTAGTAATGCGTGTCAAAGCCATTAAGAGTAATATAGGAAGCAATGGGCACATCTCAGTAATCTGAAATCATTTGCTGCTTTGATTTCAACTGATTCCTCTTCGACTAATGTTAAAGGTCCAGTGTGTTGGATTTAATGGCATCTAGCAGTGACCTTCTTCATGTTTTCGCTTCTTTGACGACTAGGATTCACGCTCTTTAGCCTTTTTTTCTGCTAAATACTAAGTATGATCCTCTATTAGTCAAAATGTGGGTTCTCAACCTTCTCACAACACAGAATGTTTAGCCAGCACCAACTAACACATAGTCCTCTTCTTTCTTCTTCATCTTCCGACAGTGCGCCTCCAAATTCAAGCTACCATTTCAACGTAAAAACAAGAAAAGCCCTCTCTAGAGCCAGCAGACCTGCTCCTTATGTAGATATGAAGGACTCATCCTAAGCTAATGAAATAGATAGATGATTATACACTAATGAAAACAATAGTGAATATTATATTCCACTTCTGCAAACAGATCCCCTTAAATCCTACACACTGGTTATTTAACTAAAAATAAACTTTGTTAGTGTTTGAATAGTGAATTCACATTTTTTCTGGGGTTAGCACAATCAAGGAAGGCAATTTCTCATTGAGGCAGCATCAATAAATGTGAAAGACGACTCCACGAGAACTGAAGCTGCTTGCTACCCTGAATAAGACCATATTCACACTAACGCAGATGGATGTCAAAAAGATTGAAGGTTTTGGTCCACACTAGCATTTTCATAGTCTAAAAGGCCGGCGTACATATAGAGAAATATTAAATACAGAGCAATAATGAGGAAGTAGGAAAGAAGATTTTCAAAAATGAATTAAAATGCCCGAGATCACGACAATAACCTTTTTAAATCCTCCATTTTCCCTGCGTTTGCAAATTTGTCCACATTCGGTGAGCAGTTGGCTAAATGTGGTTGAAATGCCAGAACCGGAAACATTTGTTTTTGAAATCACCAACATTAGTGTGGATATGGTCTTAGCCACGTTTCACAGTTCACTTAAATGCTGAACGAGAGAGGAATGTGGTGAGAAGACTGGACAGACGGTGTGCTCTGGCTGTAGTGTGTCAGGTTGTGTATAACAGCAGTAGTGTAAGAAACAAGAGGCAGCCACGGCGGGGGAGCGCTTCGCTCTGAAAGAGGCTTTTCAAAAGTCTGGTAGACAGGATAGCAAGGAGTCCTCATATTGGGGAGAGGATGTGTTTGGGGACAGGGGAAAGAGGGGCAACTAAACTAATGGAGAAGTAGTGAGGAGCAGCGATGAAAACATGTGTCCCGTGTTGAAAGAAGGGATGAAAAGGACAAAGGAAGACAGCGAGAGAATGAAGGGAATACTCTACGGTTGTTCCTCCTTCTTCTTCAGTGATATACGTTTCTTCCTGGCAGCGAGCATTTCGTAAAAGGGATCAACACTGACAGCAGATCTGTATAGAAAACAAAGAAACACTAATGAGTGGTGTGGATTATAAAAATATACACAAAAAGGCACATACATCATTCAGACAGCAGTTAGGATTTTGAAATGAGTCCCCTAACCCTTGTGCCTCACTTTAAAAAAGTTGATCTGATGTCCTTAGAGGACAAACATGTCACATGACAAACATGCGTCTCAGCCATACAATTAGATATTAATATTATTTTCCACTTTTAGAATTAAATGTTTTAACCAACATCAGTCCTGATCATAACTATGAAATAGATTTTGATGCATTGCTTCACACAAATAATACAGCAGCAATAACCCTCGTGGAAACCACGACAATAGCATGCATTTGCCCAATAGGGCAAGCATTAGAAAATGGCAGTAGTAACTATAGTAGTAACTCCAATTTTGAGCCAGAGCTTCAATGCCTGAAATAATAGAATGCATGATTTTATGCTGCAATGGCCGAGGGATCAAAAATTGTGTTTTTAATTAGTTTCAATGGGGACATTGTTGTCTTTAAGGGTCTGAGTGTTTCCATTTTGGCTACACAGTTTATTATAGACTTATTATAGGATCTAGGGTTGACTTTATAAAAATCTGGGGCAAAAAAACCTCACACCTTTGCAATAATTTATGCCGTATGCATCAACACAGCCAAAATGATCAAAAAATGAAACGCATAAAATCTCAAAAGCCAAAAATGTCTCTATTGAGAATTAAACAATGAGAGTTTGGCAAAAATGTCTCACTGGTCTACACTACCCCCACTTTCCCTGTAATGTTATCCTCCAGTTCCATACTTGATGCTGTGGATCCATTCGTCCTTCTCCTCGGGTGTGGGGGCGGAGATACGGTACACATTGTGGTTTCCTTCCACTACTCTCCCATCAGCTTCCGTCTTACATGCCTTAATCAGCTGACCACGGTTGTTGGGGATGTACAGCTCGAAGCAGTTCTGTTGGGAGAAAGGTAAGGAAAGTGAGTTACATAAACAATCACAATATACAGTCAATTGTGAAATCTACAGTTATGATAATTACATTTGCCTAGACTGTTCCGCAAAAATGTTAACTTACAGGTTTTCTTGGGTCTTCTACCTCACGGATACTAAGGTTTTCCAAGGGAATGATACCTCGCGGTTCCTTATCCTGTTATCACACAGTTACAGCAGATTAGAGCCTAAAGAGTTACAACTTTCAAATGTCTTTACTGTGTTTTATGCGTTTGATTCACTCCCAGATATCAGATATTTGAAAGTGCAAGAATAAACAGCGTGATCAATTGTGTATTCATTGATTAACTTTTCAGCTGGTTTGGATCCTGAGCGACACTAGAGTCCTCCTGGAATATGCATTTTGTTTAGTAGGTCTTTGATATGTCGTCTCTTGTGACCAGTCTGACTTGTGTCTCTTTTGTTTCTATTGTGAATTTGCAACCAAACCAGTTTGTCTTGCATCTAATCCTGGAGTTCATTAACCCAACTTCCTTGCAGATACAGTACTTTATTGCCTTTGGGAATTTCAGAGTTTACCCATAGGCTTTAAATAAACTCTAACAAACAATCAACATTTTCCAGCGGCCTTGCAACCCTAACACTACCACATTTTATTGCAAAGGTAACACAACAATACAACTAATCCTGTTGCTTTTTTCTCAGAAAAGCCAATGTGAACACAGCAAAATCACATTAGGACAGTTTAATGAATCTACACGGAGTGGCAGTGTCAAATTCACTAAAATGTGGCACGTGGACACAAAGACTTACTGTGGTGTATTCAAAGTAATAAAGGCAGTTGTCTGTGAGAATGAACCATCGCCGCTTCCAGGTTTTCACGCGTCCCCCTGAAACACAAGAAACACGGTCATGATGATGAGTGAGAAGAGTGGGAAAAGATTTCCTTTGGGGGTAAAAGTTGAATCGGTATTATTAAATTTTTACATTCTTACAGCTAACTACGTGGCTAATGTTTTTAAACTATAACAACTGTCAGTACATACCTCCTGAGAAAATAAGCAGCGGCAGTAGAGGATGGAAATCGCAGGGAAGAAGCAGAGACAAAAAGGGACCGGAGAATTTAGAGGAAGACAGAGGACAAATAGAGAGACAGACAGACAGGGAGGAGGAAGAGAAAGAGATTATATTAGTGACACAAAGATCACAGGCCCCGCCATGCAAAAAGAAACAATCAGATTTTTAGACTGCCGTGAGGCAAGAAAGTGAGTCTCTTGTTCACCATCATGCTATGGCAATGTTCAAATGCCACAACACGGTGAGATAACTATTCAAGTGGAGGCAAATAGTCAGCAAACCTCAGAGACAGGAGGGCGAGTTCATCATAGCACAAAGCCTTAAGAGAGAACAAAGTACACTAGCATACAGAACATATCACTCTATGAATATTTACACTCCTGACATCTGTAACATTGAGAGACTGGATTTGTTTTATTGTACAAGATTAGTGTTAAAGCCAACATGTAGGGTAGAAGAACTCCACAAGCAGAAAGGCCTCACTGGTATCATCTCACCAAGTTTGAGAAGCCAGCCCTCTCTGTCCGGGTTGAAGAAGGTGTGCGTTAGGTCGTTGCCGTCGTCCTCTGGAATCTTGAAGGGCTCATTTTTAATGCTTTCGTAGAGATTCTGGATGAAGATAGAAAAATAAGCTCGCTAAGAATCTTTTCACTGTGTTAATTTTGATTGTCACTTATCCAAAGAAAAACAACGTAGAGCTCATCGTACTCTGAGCAGGTCCTCTGGCAGGTCTCCGCCCTCGTTGATGCCTCGGTTCATCGAGATGAAGCGGTCCACTCCAGGTTTGTCCCTCACATTTGGGTTGTGGAGGCTTGTGTTCAGCATAATGATGGCGAATGACAGCACGTAACATGTGTCTGCGAAAAGGAGAGACATGCATGAGAATACAGCGAGGTGAGTTTTGTTCTCAGTATATATCAGAGATCGAAAACAATTGGTTTGGGGTGTATTATATAGTTTAAAGCTTCATTCATAACATTTCAATTCTAAAATCGACATTTGAATTCTGTACAGCCCTACATTTGGTTTTGACCCAAATTCAAAAAAATATTACTTCTTTACTTTCTACTTCTACTATCACTCTCTCTGAAAACAAAAAGTCTGGAATTGCTGAACCTCACCTCAAACAATTTAATAAAAAGACAAAATGGTTGCACTGAAAAGCAACGATTTGGCAGAATGTGCAGGCTTTCATATCAGGTCATTTCTGGTAAGGGGCTTGTGGTTTGTGAGTGCACACCTTCTGGGAAGTACGCCTTCCTGTGATCCATCAGAGGAAAATGAAGCTTGTTTTAAGGAGGCGGCTACCAACCACACACACACACACACAAGTCAAAACATCCAACAATAGGTTGGAAACAGATTACCCTACATGAAATGCAGTGCAAGGTGTTTACCAGTGCTCTGGAAGACACCGGGGTTGCAGTGGCAGTATCTCTGAGCAAAGGCCTCCATCATTCTGTCAATCTTCTGAGCTTCACCAGGCAAACGGAAACTCCACAGGAATTGCCTGCAGAAAACAGGTCGAGGTTTAGGTCAAGTCAGAGAGGAAAAATTTGGCAATCAACGCAGAGTTATACAGTCACTGCTGCTCTCTTGCATAATTGTTTCTCCCCCATAACCTGAAGAGACAATGAGAGTTTCCATTGTGGAGAAGGTTTTTTTTCCCAGAGAATGCCAAGACACTATTCAAGACGTTTCGTCCTTGGTTCAAAACAAAACGAAAAGCCATACGGACACAGTTTACCTGAGGGCCTGGACGAGGTTTAGATCAGTAAACTCATGGAGGTCAACGAAAGCCTGAAGAACTTTGATGTTGAAGTCGTCCCTGCAGAACAGCAGCAGAGAGATCACAGTTTAAAATGGTTGATACAAAAGGGAGAAAAGGGGCAGGAGGTATTTTGAGAACAAGCACCTTTCTCCAAGGTAGTCTCCTATAGCAGTCTTGTTGAGACCCTCTCCTTTGTAGAGGAACTGAGCGATGTCCTCTGAAGTGTGTCTGAGCAGCTCATTCTCCACCAGAAACACAATGCCCTGAAGACAGGAGGAAGAGTCACCAAACAGTCAAGACAGAGTCAAGACAGAGTCAAGACAGAGTCAAGACAGAGT
>CALSCE010009506.1:4815296-4894266 GCA_943593645.1 Bovichtus variegatus
AGTCAAGACAGAGTCAAGACAGAGTCAAGACAGAGTCAAGACAGAGTTGACATGTACAAGTATTGAAGTTTTACCTTTTTGGGGTCCATGTTGAATTTCTTCCTTCCCATCGCCACATGCCTGCTTTTCTGGAGAGTTTTACTGTAGAGAGCAAAAATGTAAAATGTAAGAAAGAAAGGCCTTTACCGTATTCACGTCACATCTCCTTATCAGTAATTCTAACAGCTTATCACTGAAGATAAAATGATGGCCAGATTACAAATAAAAAAAGGGGACCAATCACAGTGAACAATGTGATGAAGTTGACTTCCTGCAAGTGATACTGTATTGGGGAATGTTGAATAAAAATATGTGCATATTGTGGCAATCAAGAAAGCCAACTCTTGTCATTTTAGCCGTGCAAGAAGGCCACATCTGATATGATTTAGAGAACTGTAGCAATGTTGCAGTGTATTTTCTTCTTACCTGCCCTCTGTGCTGGTCTCCAGTCCCTCAACCTCCAAAATTGCCTCTCTTAATTCCTCTCTGAGCCTCTGGATCTCCTGCAGCAGGACGCCCTTCCTCCTGCGGATGTCCTCCAGCTCAGAGCGCTCCTCTGGGCTGAGGTCTACTGGGACTGTAAGGGAAGACAAGAAGAATGACTCCATTAATACTGCTGCTGCTGCAGAAATAACAAATGGTAACTGTGCCCTAAAACACAAGTCAGAACGTGTCTTTATTAGTAACATAAAAAGCCATCAAGTACAACTATTTTGAGAATTGCATTGTTTCTCAAATTGGTTATGACCAACTCCTATCAATATCTGACAATGGAGAGGAGTGGGAGAAGTGACTCAGTAACAGCAGTAACATAAGTTAGCAAAGGTGAATACAAAACTTACATTGTATTATCTTTTGTAAAGATAAAAGCCTATTCATTTAAAATCAAAGTTACACTACCACCAATAAATCATACTTCCAAACATTTTCCTTAAAGATACAGTTGGTAACTGTATTAAAAACAATTTTTTGTCATGTCAGAGTTAGTCCCTGTGAAAGTGTTCAGTGAGGGACTGTCATAATGAAACTGAATGCTGCTCCATCGTTCATTTGATAAAATATTAGACGTGGGCAGAACCAAAGATCTCCAAACAGGCAAGTGCAACACGGTGCCATACAGGTAAAAAAGATATTTATTTAGGTGATGTTGACAGAAGGATAAAGTATAATTAATATAATTTTTGTGGCATGAATACCTTGACAAAAGCATTCCTATCAATACTATTTAAAGGGATGCAGTTAAAGATGACATTAAAATGGATGGCTGGGTGATATCTCGACATTATAATAACCTGTATCTTTTTAGGAATTTCAGCTATTTACAGATGGGTTGTTCATGGTTTTAAAGGCTACATTTCAGTTGAGTTACGCAATTTTCTAAGAAGTATTTGCCAAAACGTAACTCTATAAGTTTTGTCAAAATATCAAACCACATTTGTAAAATATGCGGTCGTGTAACTAAGTTCTGACCGAGCAAATAAACGCCTGAACTTGAACAACCAGTTGACATTTTACGTCTAAGTCAGTCTAATGGGCCAGCCCTGAACTTAATGTTATAATATTCTGTTTTTATTTGAACTGTTTGAGAGATTTTGATTGAACCTAATTGTCACTTTGAAGACTAGCTTGTGGTAAGACACTGAAGTTCGCTTCCAAATCGGCAGTTATGGGGAAAGTTAAGGGAAACTTACATTGCTGAGCAACCAATCCTCCCTTTTTTTTTTGCACCTCTTGCTGTTGTGAAAGCATGTTAGACATTTTAAGTAAAGCCTCAACGCCGCTAAAACCAACTTTCAAATTTGTGAAACCTTTATTCTATTTGTGAAATTGCAAAAAAGAGAGATTTCGCTGGTGTTTTCACAACTAGAACACATTGAGATGCACTAGGCTACACCTAGATTTGTCAAATCTGGACACGATTATCCCAAAGAGGCTAACGATTCTTTAAACACAGTTTCTGATTTGGAAAAGCTTTATTTAGATTTGTGAAAATGCGAAAAAGGGGAGATTTTACTGCTTTTTCCCCACACCTTGATGAAATTGGACCAAAATTTGAAAGTGTGTTTCTGACAGCGTTAAGTCTTTAACTTAAAATGTCTAATACGCTTTCACAACAATAAAAAGGTGCAAAAAACAGAGGATTGTGTTTGTGGTGGTGTTGAGTACTATAACATGCTAAGGCATTTTTTTATATTTTGTAGATGTGTCAGTAAGGGACTATTAACCCTGGGACTATAATTTTTAATCAACAGTTTCAACAAAAAATATAACTTTCATGAAGGTGGGCTCCAATTCAGGGCTGTTTAATTACACTAGATTAACTTTAGCTATGTGTGCCAAATACAACTCAATGATATAGTCAAATGTTCGATGTTTATGTATTGAGCACAACATATCGTGATGATATTTAAAAACCAAATATAGAGCTGAAAGTCGTGATCACCCAAAGCCTCTAAAACCAATATGTTTAGTCTGCATACACAAACAGCTGCTATTAAACACCACCAACCACGCCCACAGTCTGGATCAACTGTACGGGTTGATTCATAATACAGCAGCCAAGCTACTGACTACATGAGGTGGACGGTTTCAATAAGCAAAGCCCACTTTTAACAAGCGCTTGTGTAACTTGGAGGCTGGTCAGGGTGTTAAATGCCCACTGAATTAGCTGCAACGTTAGCTCCGAGCACACAGAGAAATTAATCAATATTTAGTTGGCCTCAGTCTAAGCTAATGCATCTTTGTGGCTTATTTTAACTAACATGTGCTAAACGTGTACACCTATACTTTTCAGTGAAGACGGCAAAATGTATATGGTCAATCATTTTCATGTAGGTGTTTAACGGAATGACTACTGTGTCACACCTGAGCAAATAAACTGAGCCACTAGCTACAACTAGCCACAGCTAGCTAGCGGTATGCAAATAGCGCATTAGTAAGCCCACTTACTGTAGTCCAGGTCATCCATTTTTGGTGCTTTACTTTTAGGCATAAATATGTCAGAGTCGACTGTCATTCAATATCAGAAAACTAAGGATATATGTGTAAATATATCCTCAAAACTAAATGTGAAAAAAGACAACCCCTGGTGTCGAAATGTTGGGCCGGAGACAAAGAAGGTGGCGACACCGGAAATAGTGTCTGATTTTCGAGTAGACTACTTCCGGTCAGCTGTTTTTCAAAATACAACCACTTGTCACACAATCACACATATCATTTAAATTTATTAATAAAGTGCAGTAAAGTTGGCTTAGTTACTGACCATTTTTTTCTTATGAGTATGGGATTTTCCAAAAATAATAAATAGTTGTTCCTTCCTAGAAGTTTTCCTAATATTTTTGTTAAAGAACTTCTCTTTTAATATTAGTTACACTAATATAAATATTTTCCACACTCTTATTTAGTAATGCAATGATAAAGTTTGAGATGAATGCATAAATTGCAGTTGGGGAACAAGTATGATGGTTAAACAGTGAAGGGTTAGTGTTCATTTATGTTGTTCACAAACCTTTCTTACACTTCTTGGAGTTAGAGGGGTATATTGCTAAATACATTTTAAGAGTTAGCAAATATATGAAATTTTAATTTTTTTTACTCTTTGGTCTCACTTGGATGTACATTTTATCTTTGCTACATGTGTTACTTCTGTTGTGCTTTTCATCCCCACAATTATCCTTGCCTGTCTTTGTCTTATTTTAATTTTATTATTTTAATTTCATGTTATTTGTCCATGTTATTTATTTGTCATGTTACTTTGCTTTTTTAAAATGTATTATTGGAAATTATTATTAATAATAATAATAATAATAATAATAATAATAAAAAACAGTAGGCTTAACCTTTACATTTTGTAAGAAATTCTCTGAAGTGTCTGCATGCATGTTTCCAGGTAGCTACACACCTCTCTTAGGGGGTGCTAAGAAGATAATTTAATAAAGTTAAATTATTACAAAATTAGTAACTTTTTATAGTTTTTATTTAAAATAATTTAGAGGCAGGTCAGTCACTGCAAGATATGAAATACAAATTTCCGAAAGGAAAGTCAGACCATTAATCAGGTTGGTCTATTTGACAAATTAATCTCACCACAATGTCCATTTGGTAGCTGTTCTGGAGCTTTTGATTGCACCAGATTGTCTTCATCAGCAGGTGGATTTTGCTCTGTCTTCATGGATTGGTAGATCTCCACTTTTTTTTCTGAGCATGTTAACGACTTCTCATCCATGTTGGCTCAAATGTTGAGACTGAAAGTTCATTCTTGACCTAGGAAATCTCACCTGAAGGTCCATCTAGTAGCCGTCCTGGAGCTTTTGATCTTATTTGAAAATGTTCTGTGACAACTGGGCGACTGCTGAGGAAGATCATGTGATACTAACCTACTACTGACCAATCTAGAATACTATGAATAAATGTGCATATCTTCTAAATATTGGATCTAAATCATCAGTTCCTAAATGTTGACAGTAGATGAGAACATATCTACACATTAACTATATTCATGTTGGGCTTACAGCTTTAAAGGAGAACATATTTATGGTTTTTGGGTTGATTTGAGTTACATGCTCATTTAATCATATCTGCCTAAGTGAAGGATTTTATTTCCTCTGGGGCCATGGAACCTAAAAATGTATTTACTCAGGGTACTTTGGTTAAAAGCTTTGTCCAAATGGCAAACATATATTACAAAAATATATTTTAAAAGTCGTACATTTACAAGAGGGAGACAGTAAAACTGCTTATGTGAACAAGAAGGAAAAGCCTGAGGAAACAGTTCAGTTAAACTTCTTTACAGTTTTTATCTCCTTTGTTTATTAGTGTACCATGATTGAGAGGAGTGGAGGCAACCTGTTTTAATCAAAGGGTTGTAGTTTAGAAAAAGCAATTAGATATAATAACATTATTTATTTAATATTACATTTATTTACTATAGTGATTTATTTTCTTGATTTTATGAATTGTACTTTTCTATTTTAATCTCATTATTATTTGACATTTTCGGCAATATTTTCATTTTGAATTGAATATTGATTGTTGATACAAGCAACTTGCCTCTCTTGAAATCACAAGAATACTTCTGACTGCATTTTATAAATATAAAGACACACTGGTGTGACAAAAGTAGAGTAGATTTGCTCCAGACAAACCTATGAAGTTACATTTATTCAAAACGACATTTAACTATTAACTGTACATTGTGTATGTATATGTTTCATATATTCACATGATTTTAGTAATAATTACAATTTCATTCCAGGCAGTCCACTACAGACATCTTAATTGCATTATCAATTGAGGGGTTATACCCCGACATTGTCATAACACCGAGCTATGGCCATAGACGACAAAATATTTAGGAAGGTAAACTAGTCTCTTAAACATCGAGAGTAGAGAACTTTTTGGAAAAAAACTCCATTCAAAGTGTATATATAGCTTCTTTCTATTTGGTACTGTTACAAGCCTCGACGCAAAATGTTGAATTAACATTCTGTAGCTGTGTAAGCACAGTGTAGTGGTAGACTAGCTGCATTGTGCACTCAGAGGAAATAAATACAAAAATAAAAGAATAAAAATAAAGGCCTGGTGAGCAAAGAGTTTTACTCCATTTTCTGCAGTCAGGTTTTAACAGTTCATGATCAACAGCCAGAATTTACAGGCTTATTATACAAAGGCATTGATTTGTCCAGGCATGACCAAGACATACAGTATGTTGATGATGACCCAAGCAGGCGGCACATGATCTTACTGATTGATACACTGCACATGCTATTGATTTATCTTGTGTCCAGACAAAGTATATCAGCAGGTTTTATTATAACATTTCAGAAATGTATTTATAAAACATGACAATTCCTAGTACGAGCTCCAATATCTGTCGTTTCATTTCACTAAGAACGAATAATCATTTGGAAAAAGTTCTCAAGATATTTTACATTTCAAACGCAATCTATCACTTAATTCAACAGATCAGCTCTGCTGCTGCATGATTTCTCAGTGAAAGTTGTTTTGCTTCCATTTGATTTATCTCTTGATCATAAGTCTGATGTGACAACACAGAGCTGCTGGATTTTAGTGTTTAGTGCCCTTGTTTGCCTCTACGGCAGGATTCTAAAGTTTCTGAATGATTTTGTAATCAGTCAGTCCTACCTTTCAAAAGCTATTCAAATTGAGACATTACATTTGTTTCAGGCTAGAACTGTAATGTGATCCATTTATTATAGTATCTGGATTCGGCTATTAATACTAGTGCATCCATTTCTAGAACAAAGCATTGTATCAGATTCTGCGTTACTCTGTAGATGTATCTAAAAGTTACAAAGCATTCTACTGTTGTGATTTTCTGTGCTGCTTCAACTCCAGTTATAGTGCAAAATAAATGCACTACTTACTACTTAAGAGAGGCATGAAATGTCCTCTACGCTTCCAAAGATGATTGCTCGGAGATAGTGATATATTAGAGACGTCTGTGTGATTCTGAAACATTTCTTGAAAATGAACGGTCTAAAACCACTGACAAAGAAGGCTTGCTTCGTTCAGACATTTTTATGTTCAATATGTTGCAAAGTGTGATATCATTGACATCATCATCGTGCATCCACTGGCTAAGAAAAACAGGCAGATTATGTAAAAATGTCAGTAATGGTCACCGTTCAACGGTTCTTCTGCTCCTGCTAATGTAATGACCCTGAAAAGCTTGATCTCGCTGCTCTACATTGAGTCATTATTGTACATTGTGTACATTTCTCCACATTTTTCTCCACTGATGCTCAAACAGTGGAGACTAATGTGCTCAAAGATAAAAGTAGTTAGTTGGGTCTACCAGTATGTCTAAGTATATAAGTGTAGCTTTGCTTTGATGTAGTGGATGGACGCTATAATAGGTGGACAGAGATTAAGAATATTTGGGTTTCTTATATAAGTAAGAGCAATAAGGGCAAAGGTACAACTGTACTGTCCAGTGTCAGATAAGGCATTCCTTTCATGGACGGAAGTTTTTATACTCAAACATTTGGACCTTGGGGTGAGGTTGAAGATAGAGGGTTGGGGACTATTTTAATGGGGTGTTGGACTGAGTGAATCTCAATGTCCTTTTATAGCATTTCATGTTTAAGAACAACTTTCTCTGAATGTAATCTGATTTCTTTCCATCTCACTGAAAGACAAAATTCAGGTAGTGCTTCTCTGCATGCATACTACTACGTATACATCCAACACATGCACTATCTGCACACAAAAACATCTCTAAACATTCGATTGTTCTTCCCTCTTACTATCCCAGGCTGTGCAGTTTTCATGCTTGTCAGGGTACGCTGAGCGTAATCCAACAGCTGTGCAATGAGGCGCATTTTTTTTTATCCATTTTCAAATTCGCTATTAATCCCTGCAGTCATGGTCCAATGATGCGTGGCTCGGTGGGTTATCCCTTTCATTAAACCCCAGAAAAACAGTTTCTGCAATCCAGGCTATTTTAAGTCTCTCAGATACTGTGCCCTCTCTTTCAGAGTAAAGATGACAAACAGATTATATAATTCAGTAGAGTGCCGTATCTGCCAATCTGCTCAACCAATCCCTGATTAGAATCTGGTAATCTTCACTCCAGAGTCACCAACGATGAGACGAGCCAATGACGGATGAACCTGTGAAATATTGAGCGATCACAAAATAAGATTATTTTCAATGATAAATCTCACATTAACTCATTAAAATAACTTCACAGCATTAATAAAAAATCACACAGTAAGTCTGTTAGAGATACAACACCCCTCCTTCCTTACTACTTAAAAAATAATCATGTGAATGATTAACAATCGATTAATCATTTAAAACTATATAATACAAACTACCTGCTTTTCTGCCTATTGTTATTCATCATAGGTCGAAACCAAATTTAAAAACATCGACCACAATCGAAATGGTGGATCTAGAGCAGAGGTTTTCAGAGGGGGGCTCCAAACTATTTCAAAGGAAACTCAGTGAATGGAAGTGGAAAAATATAAAATTGGTTATCAAAAGATCACATAGAATAGCCTAAATGTGTTTGTATTTGGGTAAAGAGATAGTTCAGAGATACAGTAGTTTTGGGGAATTTTATTGTTTCTAACCCTTTTCCAGAGTCAGAGACTAAAACATTTAATGTATTTGGTGTAGTCTGAAGTTATGTCAAACAGCAATATTAGGCTATTTTGGCACAATTGTTGAGTGTCTATGGGATCAAATAATCATGATCTAATGGGGGAGGGGAGCTTGGCTTTTTCCAAGCTTTGTCTGAGGGGAGGCCCACAGTCTCAGACTTTGAAAACCCCCGATGAAGAGGGAATCAGAACCCCTAACTTTAGCAAACTAAGTGTCACACCCTATCCAATCACCTACAGTTGCTACACTCAGATCACAGCCCTTCATAAGTACATTCAGTAAGTATCAAGCCTTTCTGACCTGTGCTTGAAGAGGCCCATAGGGCACCAGTTCTCCATCCACAGTGAGTGTCCCCCGCGTAGACAGAGGCTGCAGCCTGAAGGCCTTGCAGGTGATATGGCTCACATACGGCGAGCTGACGGAGTGGTGGGTTCCTCTTTCCATGGCAAAGAACAGTCTCAGTAGAGTGGCTCTGGAGATCCCCGCCCGCACAAAGGTCAGGTGGATCAGCCCATCGTCGAACCTGGCCTGGGGTGCAGCATGAAGATCAGCCCCGAGGTGGGACTGATAAAGGGCCAGGACCAGGACAAAGTCTCCTTCAATGGTGACCCAGTCTCTTGTGGGAAGGGGTTGGTCGAGGGGGGGTAACAAGTCATCCCTAGGGATATTAAAAGGCAGTGAGACGAAAGGACGGCTCTTCTGGGGTCCTGCTGGCTCGGCAATGTCAAAGTTAAAAGATGAGGACGGTGTGCGTAGAGAGGGCGATGGCGAGGTGGAATTTGGGGTGTTAGGACGGGGGACGAGGTAGGATGAAGAGTGTGGGGAGGCACATGAAGGGGAAGATGGGGGTGTGGGAGAAAGAGACAGGGAGAGGGAGGGAAGTTTAGGGGGGAGGGAGTTTGAGTGGGAGTGCTGGAGGAGAGAGAGGGGCCTCGGCCGGGAGGCGTTCTGGTTTTGGTCCAGTGTCTTGGGCTTGTAGGAGAAGGGAGAGTGACGAAAGGGAGAGGAGATGGTGAGAGATCGCTCACGAGCAGCGTCCAGGTGGTAGGGTTCTTTCTGATAGTAGGTTCCATTCAGATCCATGTCCTCGACCCCGTATGACGTGCCAGAATCTGCGTCAGCCTCCCGACTGAGAGGCTGGTTGAAGAGAGTGTTGGCTATCTGGCTGGAAGGGGCTGAATTCTTCCTTAGTGACTGTCTGGTTTCCTGGAGACCATCTCGGAAAGTGTGACAACCCTCTGGCTCTTCGTCTGCCTCCCGCCCCATGTCGACCCCGCAGCTCTCTCCCAGCTCTCCTGCATGCATCACTCTCTCGCCCTCTGCAGAACCACCACTGCCTTCCCCATCCTTCCCCCTATCCTCCACCTCCATCTCACTGGAGTCTTGCTCTACCCTTCCCTCGTCTTCCCTTTCGTCCTTGATCCCGGCCAACCTTTCTACCCTTCCCATATTGCAGTCTTCCCTTTCAATTGATTCTGAACTCTCCGAACATGTCCCTGATCTCCCCTCTTCTGCTTCCATCTCCACCTCCCCCTCCCTCTCTCTGTCCTCTGCCAGGCTGCTTG
Source organism: Bovichtus variegatus (assembly GCA_943593645.1). NCBI lineage: Eukaryota > Metazoa > Chordata > Actinopteri > Perciformes > Bovichtidae > Bovichtus > Bovichtus variegatus. The sequence continues at coordinate 4,825,031 of CALSCE010009506.1, forward strand.
CCCTCACCACGCCAGATCCTCCTCCCCTAGCCCTCTCCCTTCTTCTCTCCCTTTCTATCTGCCTCTCCTCTTTTTCCCTCTCCCCCTCACCCCTACGCAGGCTCCTCTGTTCGCTGATGCCCATGTCAGAGCAGGTGCGATGGATGGGCGTTCGACAGAACTCCTCCAGGCCTTCTGTGATACTGCGGGAGAGCGGTCTCCTTGGCGGAGGAGGTGTGGCGTCTGGTGATGTGGTGTTAATAGAGGGAGGCAGATAGGACAGACGACCCTTGTAAGATCGAAGAGAAGCTATGCGCACCAGGGTGCCCAGAGTGAAGCGAGCTGAGCCCAGGCCACGATACCTGGAATAAGGAAAGATTTCAAGTAAATATTAGATGAACAACAACCTACATCTGCTAGATGGACTAATGAATTAGTATCATGTATCACAAATGAAAAGATAATGTAAAACCTGAAGGGAAAGCCTGGGAAGTTTGAAAAAGACTTGGGGTGGTTTTCTAACATTTCTTGAGACAGGGTCAACAAAAATAGTTCTCCTTTTATATTTAAAAAAGGATTAAATCCAACTGTGTGAGACAGACATGTTTGTTTTTTTTCCCTTTTTATCCCGCTCTTTCAACTAAATTGATACACAAGGGCTGCTATTTATTACCTCTCTGCAACTATCTTGTTTTATGTTTTTCTTTTTTCTTTTAATATCCTGTACTCTTTTTATTTAGTGCTTTTTCTTTGAAAAGGTACATACTTAGTGGAAATTCGTGGTCGGACCTGAGGGTTTGTTTGGGATGGATGTGTGTGGAAAATGGGGGGTGTTGAGTGGGTGGTGGCCGGGAGGGATGGAGGGAGGGTTGGGCTGATCTGACATCTATGGGATTATATTTTTTTTACATTGTTGAATTATTCAGTCCAAGGTTACAAAACCAATAAAAATAATGTTGAAGTAAATCTTTAGTTTTTAATAACACTAAATGAAAATGCAGGATGAACAAAGCCAACAGATGTTCTTTAGAGTTTAAGCAGTTGCACACCCACCTCTCACTCTCAATGTCCACATCGGACACAAAGCCCCAGGCAACAGAAAGGAAAGAAAAGAGTCTCCTGGGTGCTGCAGTACGACTGTTGACGGAGGGAGGAGGACTTGTTGTCACAGAGATCACATCCATGGGTTGGACACCGCCTCGACAGAGCAAAAAGCAGCAATTCAAAAGAAGGGGCTCCCGAAGGCACATGTCATACCTGAGGGAGATATAAAGAAGACAACACCGGCTCTCAGTAAAGCTTAGGAGAGTACTGTAAAAACAAAGTCCTTCTGATATGCAGAGATAACTAGGTCTAGATAACAAGGTGAAGACAAAAACAGCAACATTGTCCTCTTTTGTTGAAAGGTAAGACACAACAATTTGTGAGTTTTGAATTAGGTTAATCTGATTCTGTGTAATGAAAATTAATTTAAAAAAACAAACACATTGTATCATGATCTTTGAATCTCTATCTATGCCTAGGTTGAAAAAAGTAAAATATTGGCATTGGACAGACGAAGTACCAAAAACTGTTTTGCAAAATGGCATGTCCAATGAGTGATATGACAGAGCTTGACTCTGGGAGGAACCTAATAATGCTGAGCTCATAAAATATTTTTAAATGTCTAGTACAACAACTTAACCCTAATTTAACAGCACAGATTAACAGCAAACAGGTCTGTGATTTTCTCTGAACTCAGAAAATCACAGAGAGTGGAAAAGAAACGTGGAGATTGATTAGTCAAGCAGTTGCAAAGTTAAATACAGAGAAGGTATATAATATCTTTAATTACCACTTTTTGTGTTCACAGAGCTGAGTGTCTAGTTTCACACTTTCAAACTTCCCATTGGGTTGGAAAACAAAATTCCAATGAAAAAGACACACAATTCTCACCTTTACAGATATGAATGAGATACATGCTTACCCTGCATGGTGGTTGATGGAGCCAGCCAGTGCATTCCCAGAGCCACAGGGAAGAATACCGACAGGTGTTTTTATTGCTTGTTCCCAATCAGGACGCTCCATCAGCCCATTAATTACCTGCAGGAACACAGAACAGAGAATTCTGAAAATCATATCAGTGGACACAGTTTAAGCTGTCCATATAAAAACACACAATAAAGATCTTCAAAGTTATATAATTTGCCCCCTTGAACATAACCATAAATTCCACCATGCTGAGCCCACGAACAAAAGCATTACACACCTCATGCAGCAGGCCGTCTCCAGAGATAATGATGATGCCATCCCACTCTGTGAGCGATATCTCTCTGATAAGCTCTCTGGCATGGTTCTGACGCTCTGAGACAGATTATTTAAGTTAACATAGGGTATATATGTATGTAAATAATAATAATGTTGAAAAATGGGATCCACACTTAATCACAGATCCCATTTTTCAGGAATATTCTTATCTACAATGTTGTAACATAGATATATATATCATATAAAACATTTTTTTTTTTTTACATGTCTTAGTTCTAATTTCCATGTTTATTGTTGTTATACATTGTAGTTTAATGCACATATGTTTACATACTATTTATATATATATATATATATATATATTTCTATTCTAGAATGGGAGAGACTGTAATGTAACCTGATTCCCCCAGGGGATCAATAAAGTATTTCTGATTCTGTCTTTGCCCATGGAGTGTTACCTGTCTGTATAAGGTTGTAGCTGATGTTGGCCTCTCTGATCATTGGCAGGATGTGTGTCTGACACCACTGCATTGCCTGGCCTCTCCCACTGAAGGGATTGACCAATAACAGTAGTCGCCTGGGACGAGGTAGCAGACTTCTTGAAAATTCTGTATGAAAAAGAAGGCAGAGCATGAATAAGTCAAAACTCACACAGTCTTTGTCCAGAATAAAGAAAGGAACTAGAGGTTCATTGCATTACAAAGCAAGCCAACTGGGAGCTGTCATTACAAAGTGTTACCCAACCCGGGACTTCGAGTGCATTCAACCATTTGAGCCTCCTTTATTTCACCTCTCAGGATTCACTTCACACTGCATAATGCTGTCACTCAGGAGCACTTCTGTTAAACATCTAAACTCAGATACATGTCAAGTACCATTCTGAATATAGGAATTAAATAAAACATGGTTGGTAAAATAATAATAAATCATTAATTATCTGTCCAACGAGAGTGCAGAAGCAACATTTATCTAATCTTTTATCAGCCGAGGTATGAAGTTTAGAATGACTAAAAAGCTTCTATATTAGCTCTGAAAATCTATCTAAGATTTTGTGTGGTACAAATAGATGCCAGCGGTGCAGGGAATAAGATGAAATGACTGCCCTCTCATATAATCCTGGATTATGCAACAAAACAACACTAAAGCAAATCAAGAGGAAACCCAAGCTAACCACAGCGATGATGTTTATAAGCATAAAATCTGACAGAATGAAGAAATGCTACGTGAGAAAAGTGGAACAGAAACTAGAGGAGAAACAGAAGGCTAGTAAAACTGAGAACAATAGGGGGAACTGCAAAAGCGTATGAATGAGGCAGGAGCAGACAAGGAGCAAAAAAGAGGAATGGAGAAAAAATATTTAAATTAATGTTTTATCTCTGTTGGGGGAAGGAGACAGTGAAATGATAGGTAGGTATATGATAGGTTATGATGAATGAAGAAAAAACAAATGATAGATGTTAAAGAGAATTAGGGTTAAAGATCATGTCTAAAGAAGAGGATGGAGACAGGAAGAGATGCTGGCATAAAGTGCGACGCCTACAGTAGGTAGTAGTGAGAAAAAGAAAAACACACACACAGACACAAAAGTAAACACTGAGCGGGGCCTTGCTATCTGTTTGATTATTGAGGCTGTGGGATACAGTGGACAAACTGCAGCAGACCCACCCTCTTTGTCTCTCTATTTGACACTGAATGAAACAGGCCGTGTGTGCAGGAAAGATAAGGGCAAAAGCAAAAAAGATATTAGATAAATGTGAGATGTAGTTTTATGGAAAAAAAAAAAAATGAAAAAAAAAAAATGAATCCAAACTAAATACTCTGAATAATAAAGCTCACAGCCTCTTAGCGTGCATTAGGGTTAATCCCCCTTTGTTTTTTGCTACATAACTCCTGAAATGCCGAACTACTCCTGGTACCATTCGTGTCCTCAGTGACAAAATATGTATGCTGTACTTACAGAAAGGTCTTATGTCACTGTGACATTAAGCATTTACAAAGCAGGCATAAATCAAGGCTGCATGAGGGAACATTGTCTGGTTTCATGTAGTAAACAACAGGAATTCCAAACGTATTCATAGAGACATTAAGGTCACTCAAAGTAAACACTCTATTGTCCATTATAAACTGACCACGTTGTGCTTTTCATAAAAGGTGTTTACTGTAACTTCACATTATATCAATGTCCAGGACGATTAATACAAAAGAGTAAACTTTTAGGGTTTTAGCGTCACAGTGTTCAAAAGTTCTCTACAAGTTGTATTTCACAACGTATGACACGAGTGGGAAAATTAATTCAATTAATTTCAAAACAGTCTGCAGTGAGGAAATGTACGTAAATTGAGGTTAACGGGCAACTACCGTCACCACCAGTATGGGCCTTTAACACAGGGTTCATACAGCTTTTTAAAGACTAAAATTCAAGCACTTTTCCAGCACCAGATATCTAAACCAAAGATTTCCAGACTCTCAAAGCCTTTATCATAATATCTAAATTGTTACCTTAAATGCAATTTCACAAAAATAAAGTTTACAGAATTCTCTTATACCCACAGCAATCAATGTATATTGTCACTCTGTTTATTTACCAGAGGTTCTTTGCATGTTTTGAGCATTATTATTTAGTGCTTAGCTAGCTCCAGTCCCCTCTGCGTCTGGTGTGAAACACCAGGACACAACAAACAAATATGACTACAGGATTATTTTATTTCAAATATTTAAAGATTTCTGGTTTACATGAGTGATTGTGTAGATGAAATACCAGATTATATTGAAAATCGAGCAGTTTTCAGGGAGTATATTCAAATTAAAATGATGAAGCGTTTTTCCAAACTTATAAGACTTTGTATGAACCCTGGTAACACTAACTAACACACATCACCCAACTTGGACAAGAAAGTGAGACACACACTCACCAGTGTCAGCAGTGACGGTCACATCTCTGAGTAAACACTGCACAGCAGCCGACCACCTCTCAGCTTCAGACCTGCTTTCTGCCAGGTAGGCCCTCACCTGCCTGCGCCGAGACACCCCTTTCCGTCGTTTGCCTGGCGGATACCAGTACAGCACTAGGAGAGGGGGCGCAGGGGCACGAGGGCAGCTGCACCCCACCAGCTCTGATAAAGGCAGCAAGAGACGGGCTTCCTTCCCCGGCCGTGGTGACAGCCGCTGGATATGTATGTGGGTGTGGGTTAGGGTCAAGGCATAGTTGGAGACCGGAGCCGGAGTAGGGGAGGCAGCAGGGGAGAGTCCTCCCGGACCACCAGGGCTGTTGGGGCAGCTGTTATTGTTGCTCGTGCTGCCTGAACCCCAGCTAGCAAACTGGCCGTGAAGAAGGGCTTCTGCTGTGGAAGGTGAGGACGGTTCTGGAGATCGCATCCTCACTGCTGAAGCGGACAAGAATTATCAGGAAAAAGTTGGAGCTTTAGGGTCGTATTTTCTACAGTTAGAGGCTTGAAGACTGGAATCTGGCAGCTCTTTGAGATTTGCAGGGAAAATCAAAATGTATCTGAATGTCAGTCTGAGAGCTTTATCCCTGAAATCTCCTCAAAATCATTCTCCCTCTTCAGTGTTTGGATTCAAGAGACAATGTCACAAAAACAAATCAGCTCTGAGTTTCTGTTCCATCGGTCCATTTCAGAAGTATGTCTTCATTTGAAAAGAAAAAACTTCTTCCAGTTTAAAGCTTCTTCTGTTTGGAGTATTTATCCAGTGAAGATATAAACTTCTTAAGATCAGTCTTTGTGTCACAGTTAGAAAGCTCCCATCATAGTTTGATCTGAAGAGCTGTTAGCCTATACAGTTTACTGCCAGTGGAAAAATGAGTGAGCAATACTTCAACATATTCAAAGACAACAGAGCTTAAAAATGAATATTTTCCACTACAAGATCAGTCATTTAAACAAAGGTGTTCTTCACAAAGATTGCATAAGTAAAAAAAAAAATTGTTTACATTACAACTTAAAGTCGCCCATGCGATAACAATATAACAGTCAGCTAAGCATCTCCTCGACATTTACAATAAATCTTCAAATAATTGCACAAAAGGACAACACTAAAACTCTTGGTTGCATTGACAAACTGATCCGCAAACAAACACACCTTGTTTAAACAAGGAGGCTACAACAATTAAATTACTGCACAAGAGAAGAATTCTGTGTAGAGTATGTTGCATGGTAATTGCTGGCCCACGTGTAATTAATCCCACGAAGATATGATAAGTGCAGGCTTTTTCAAGACCTTTGATACCTCTATTGCTGTCTTCAATCTCAGTAATATAGGAGGCAGACAACAGGAGTGACTAGGCCAGTCCTCAAGACAGTAGTAGTGTGATACAATAAAGTTTCATCAAAACAAATACTCCTGCATACTACTTCATTATCTGTTCTCCACAAGAAAAGTGTGAAGACAGGTGGAGACCAGACAAAAAAAACAAAACAAAAAAACAGAAACAAAACAAAAGACAAACAAGGAGACAGTTCCAGGTTGGTCCTTAATTTATGTCATGGTAATGTCCTGAGTCAAGTCTCACGTTCCCTCCCAAAGACCTTTGTTCCTGCATGGCAGAAAGGAAGAGAGGAGGACATAAATTAATTGTAGAAGTGGAAAAAACAATAGCAGAACTTTAATGTATGGGTGATCCACCTAAAAGTATTTTAGAATACATTGAATACATTATGCATATAATTCACCTGAGATTTCACTGTGCAAAGGTGAATATTACAGACATTTTTACAATGATAGAAGAACAAGTACAGACAACAGATGGCATGATAAGAGGAAGAGATTACAGGTTACAGGATGAAGCAATACAAGACCCATCATGCCCCTTGACCCCAAGTGCGTCTTGGTACATAATGACTAACAGTCACACGTCCTCAACCGCCTTGCTGAGACACCAAAATATTTAGCATGAAAGGTTGAATGAGAATGACCATGTCTGGCTGGTATTTCTTTTTTAAATAGGGCTTTTGTGTAACAGGATTTGGGGAAACAGTGCCTCAACTCTTTCACAATTTCAATCTAAGATTTAGATTTTGCCAATTGCTGACCTACATAGTGCTGGGTTTTAGAGATTTTGCATTAGCATGAACAATCTTACTCAACAATCTAAAATGGTTCCCAAAAAAGCAAATAATGTGTATATTGCTTGTTAAAAATGTAACAAACATTACAAATCCATACTATACTAGATACATATACACTACTGAAACATTGTGTCTGTTAAAACAAGTGTGGGACTCATTTCATAAACTTTACTATATATAACTTGAAAAGGTCTCCCTGTATATAATATACATAATATCAAAGTGCAATTTATTATCAGATCACTTTTATGTACAGGTTTATAGACAACGATAGTGTCAAAGCTCCATGTCAGCAGGGTCTAGTGAATTACACTTTAGTGCGTCAAAGTACAATTACTGGACTATCACCGTGGGACTTCGGTGTACCCTAAATTAATAAACTGGTCACATCTTTCTTTCAAGTTGTACAACAGCCGAAAACATTATGCAAGCTGCGGTGCAGACACAATCAATACTTGGCTGATGTCCTGTCTTGATAAAACACACACAAAAAGGACCAAACTGATGCCCATTGTTGCATCTTGCGTCCTTGAAACGCAGGGCGGGGACACCCAGAAATAATATCAGCAGGCTAATTTTGTCCCCCACACAATGAGGCTGTTGTTGAGTGACTTCGGGGTATTTTGGGCAAGTTTCAGTTATCTTATACTTTGAACTCAACAGTATACTTAGGATACTTACACACTTAACAGCAAGGATTCCAGCTTGTCTAATAACCCTGATGATTTAAAGTAAAAGCTAAACGTTAAACTTCACCGATGACATCCACCTCACGTTAGCTAGCAGCTTGACAGGCTGTTAGCCTGCTGGACAACTTAACTCTTGCTGTAGTTTAACAGCCACAGCGCACATAAACTGCACAGACATTTTTATAAATGCGGCAGCCTTAGAAATAGCTATCAAGAAACGAAAGGTGTTAAAAGTTACGAATCCTAACGTTAAATCAAGTCGATAGCAAAAGCTAGCTAATGTTGTGAATACAGTAGCTACTGTAAACTGCTCCTTGACAAGCGCAACACACCGTTGTCAGTTAGCAGTGGCTAGCAGTTTAGCCTAAGTTCAAGCTAACTTACGGCACTATTTTAACTTTATTCTCTTGAAAATTACTACACATCATCATGGGTGAACTTAAAAGCCCCCATTTGATATTCTACGTCTCATTTATTAATTGGGTTGAGGTGGTATCCAAGTTAACGCAGATGACAGCGACAACGGCAAGCTAACGGACAGTTTTAACAGATTGCAGAAAGCCGAACATTTGTAACTTTTTAATACTTATATTTTCGCCAGCACCGGCTTAGACGAGCATAGTTAAATGTAATATATCCAAGCAAAACACCCAAAATTACCTCATCTTGTCTCCCCCTCACGACGACAGATAGTCACTGAAAGCTGTAGCTCGGTGCATGGAAGTGTCTGGAGACGCAGTAGCGGCAGCATTGAGCGGCGGAGAGGAAGTCCAATGGCGATAAGGAAAACATTGCAACACCCACCGACATTCTCCAATCATTGACAGACCACCGCTTCCTGGCCAACTCATTTTCCCCCTACCAACTCTATCCATACTGATCAAACGATTCCCGACGTCAGATTCACGTTAAAACCTCAGTGAGGGCTGGAAATGGAAATTAAAAAGGGAAATATGTGTCAACTTCATCCTATCCTGTTGTGATGTTAACCAGCATGTCATCTTATGCTTAAAATCAGTGATGGATGCATTTGTAAGGGTGTGCAAGTTGTCCAATAAAAACAAACATTTTGTACAGTCGATCTTTTATTTTGTATCAGATTGCATGGAAAACAAAGACACGGACTAGTTCTTGTAGCCACGGCTGGCTCTGCGACCACGAGCTCTCTCGAACTTCCTGCCCTTGGAGCGGATGTAGGGCCTGTAGAAGAGAAAGAATAGTTGAGCATAGAATACAACATTAATATAACACAAAATAAATTTTCTCTACATTAAAGCTGCCTTACAAATGACTGTAAAACCCAACCTAGCAGTCACTATTCACAATCGATCTTTATGAGCAACACAGACATGCTCGCTTTAACTAACAGGCTAATTGTATTGATTTTTTAAATTATTTTATTAGTTTAGAAAAGGCACTACATTGCTGTGCACCAGAATACTCACTCAGAAATGCTTTGGTTTATGAACCAAGAAGACCTTAATGTTGTGTGGTTTTATAGTTATTCTATTATAATTTCCCCCCTGTTTTACGAACATTTCATTGTTAGCGATTTATTTTATTTTATTAACATTTTACTATTTAACACCCTAAATTTTGTTAATCACTTGTAGTCCTTTAAAGTGCATTATACATTTGTTTGAAAGGTGCTATATAAATACAGTTTGATTGAATCTCACCATCACTAAAAAGGGTTAAGAGTCAACACTACAATTTGCCCTCGAGTGCCAACTACTCAGTGTTTGTCTTTTGACAAAGCATCGATTGAAACTCAGTCATACAATGAGCCTAATGGCATTGGGCTTCCTGTGTTTAAAATTATTTTCAATAAAAAAAATTAAAAAAAACACAAACACAAGTTTTCCTTTGCCATCGTATAATGTCGAATGGGATTTATACCGCTCTCAGCATGCCGTTTTAATGATCTTGTGTTAATCATAACCGTCATTTATGTAAAGGAGGTGTGGCTGTAGAGTTATTTTATTTAGACATTTACATCATTTGGATGTAGCCAGAAAGTGTAGGCATTTAAAAAAAAAAAAAAAAGACATTTTAAAATGTCACAGTAAGAAAAGCAGTTGTAAAATGTTAAATTAAACATGACTGAAATCAATTCAGCTGCTTTAAATTTTGAGAGGCTGGCAATGCACACGTTATCACCGTTTACTGTGACAACTTAATAGAACAATCATGGTTGTTCATCTCTTAACTAAAACATCTACTCTCCTCTGAAAAACCACACTCTAACCATGTATAACAGCACTCAGATTAAGAGCAGTGTACAGGGTCCTGTGCTTACTGGCACACTTAAGGAACAAAGTGAAGATTCATGTTATTAGTTACAACTGTCTTGTCTACAAATGGGGAACGATATTGTTGCCTAGGCAATTTAAGATTTAATCTAATTACATGAAGTTATTAAATCTGTGATTTTAATTTTATATTAATTTTTTAGTGTTGTATAAGAGTTTTAGGCTTCTACTTAATGTGGATAATCCAAATGCTGTATACAACCAAATAGACCAGAATATCAGACAACCAGGGAAGATGCTGAAAGTGTAAACCCCACTTTTCCATGTGTTATTTCCATTAGTCCATTGTCTTCAATTCAGGCCTATTCGGTAGCCTGGTATCAGACTGATCAAAATACTGTCTCAACAAAATTATTTGTTGAGGCAGCATAACAAACACATCAACTGTACACATACTTGGTGTGGCTGTGAGGAGTTCCAGGGGCTTTTCCAAAGTGCCTGTATACCTCTCTGCCTTTACGGGGTCCTGAAGAACAAACACGTTACAGATGAAAAGCAAATACTATACATTTCTAAACCATACTCTCATTCACACATTTAATTCTACAACTGATTTAATATATGAAATTAATTTATCGACCGAAAAACCAGCTCTAAATTATTTCTTCCATAAAACTCACTGGCACTTGATGCCGGCAGTTTTTAGCATTTGGTAATACTTTTGACTTTAAAAGTCATTAATCTGTCATACATTGAGACATTTGGGTCTAATGCAAATTCAACACACTCTACAAATAAAGCTTAAACATCAAATCAGGTAAGAATTCAGATAAAAACCTGCTTTCCTAATTAATGCAGTGTTCTTATCATTTTAACAATCCAAACCAAGATCCCTTACAAGTGTTTCTGTAGGCAACTAAAACATGCCAGTGTAAAACTACAATAGAAGTGTGGACTAAAGTTAGCAGTAGGACCACGACTGCTTACATCTACTTGTATTATAAATTAAACATAACATTTAGTTACCTGACAGCAGCACTGTGCCCTGTCCTTTGGGAGAAGCCAAAGCCAGCTGGTCAAAGGTCATCACTTGACCGCCTGCCTTCAGGATCCTGTGGCGGGCACCATCGGTGACCCTCAGAGCGCAGATCTGTGGGAGAACAAACAGGACATTGAGGACGATCTCAGAGACATTCACAGACATTAGTGTTGAGGGAAGATCCTCCATGGACTGAATGATTATTTAATTCAACCAATCTAAAAAGAGGGATTACCTTGAGTTTGGGGATATCCTGAATCCTGACATCATCAGTGACTGATCCCACAACAACAGCGATTCTGTTCTCACGGCCAGGCATCCTCATCTTACGGATCTGTTTGCAAAGGAAGTGGTCAGATGTTTAGCACGCATAATCACATATCTGAACTACTAACAGGGCTCCTACATTCAACATTAGGATTTCTAATCTGGACAATATCATGCAAGAGGTTTTAGTCTGCATTACATGGTCTTTACGTCAATTACATTTAATTTAACCAGTTTAACTTTTTTTACTTCATATTTCACACACTTCCATTGTTTGATTGGAGGCAATAAAAACTAAATAGAGCCAAATGGGAATTAACAGACTTAAAATGATATCCAACTCTGTTAACCCAATCCAAACATCACAAAATTCAGAGCCATTGGAAAGTAGAGCAGACCACGATAACGAGGGATGCACATATCCAAATTTACAGAAACTTCAAATTCAGTGTATTCACTGATACCAAGTACCAAGTCATTAGCAGGGCTCCCTTTCCCCTGCCTCCAATTAAAAAAAAAGTATGTATTCCTTATCGCATAAAACTTATTGGATCATTTCTAAGTAAGCTTAAATGAGGCTAGGGATGCTGCGTCACTTAAAACAAAGTAGTCAGCCTACATTGACTGAATAGAACTAACAGAAACACTGAATTTTAAACACTAACAAATAAACTATATATGATGTGGATCTGTCATATACTGATCAAGTGGATCTAATCTGTGCATCTCTTAAACAGTCAAACCAAATGTACTTTGCGAAAAATGCATTTCAGTTTTCATATGTTAGACATATCCAATAAGGTCTGCACAATATGAGGAAAATATGTGATAACGTTTAAAATCCTGATAACAATATTACTTGGCATAAATAAACAGGCATTGAAGTGAACTCAGCTCTGACTTTCTGCTGTTTCAGTATACTGCTAGAATACAAACTGCTATTTGAACTGATTACTTTTTTTATTCAAAATTATCTTTTTGAACAGTGAACTGAATACAAGAGGAACCAATGAAAAAAAGAACAATAATTACATTTTAAAATGCGGTTTTCGACCAATAATCTTTCAACCAACAAAAAAATAACCTGAGTGGAATATCGCAGTGTTTCTTGGTGCGTTTTAAACTTTATATTGGGCAGCCCTACTAATAAGAGTGAAAGAAGGGTTCGTTAGTGGTGGAGAGGATGAGAAACGTTAGAAACTGACCAGACGAGAGATAGAGATTGGTGGCCTGTTGGTCCTGCTCATGAAGAGCCTCCTCAGGACGACCTTGTTGAAGGGAGCATTACAGCGGCGGGCCAAGAACCTGTACAACTGTAAGAACCCACCAGGATGGTTAGGAATATCACGTGACAGACAGTAGTTAAGCTTTACAAGACATCTACTCAGAACGGTACGTGCCAACCAAGATGACAATTACTAGTGGCGTTTTCCCAATGAGTAAAAGCATAATGTGTGAATATAAATTACCTTGACCAAGAGCCTCAGGTAGATATCCTGGCTCTTAGGCTCCTTCCTGTGCACCTTACGGTCCTTGTTGTGTCTGATGTCAACTCCCTTGAAAAGTAAACAAACACACATTAATAGAATATCAAAGAGTAATGCATTAATAAGCAACTTATGTCAGTTTAGTTCATTTTGAAACTGTTACGTTCACACTAATGGCTTCTATTACACACAGGGTCCATTGCTAGTCTTACATTGTAAATTCAAGTCTAACACAACAACATTTGACCAAATTAGCAGAATTTAGACCACAAATGAAACAGTTACTTCCCTGAAGTTACTGAAACAGCTCAACACGTAACGTTAGTAGAGGCCGGTTCACACGTTGATACTACACAGCTAACTGCTAGCACGAGCGGCACAGTAAACAACTTCACACTTTCAAGTATGGCTGAATTACACATTTAGTGACATGCGTTAACTTTGGAGAAATAGAAATTATCGTTGAACATAATATTCCGCATTCTGAACCACTTGTAAAGCTCGTTTCTGGTCAACCTCAAGGCGTGAAGCGGCTGCCTGGACATAGGCACCAAAGAGGTGAGCTAGTATCGTTTACATGGTCAAATAACACGAAATCATGACAGGACTGCAGCGTTAATTGTGTTTAAAACAAGTACAGGTTGCTGTTAAGAACATAATATGTTTTAATACAGAGGATGATCGTGGATAGTCACGCTATTGTATTTTACATTTTCTTCTAGCAGCACCTACCATCTTGGGCTCAGAGCGAAAAGGGAAAAGGAAGAGCTCAGGTCTCGCGATAACCACTGCATTGAAATCTCGGGTCTCTGATTGGCTACGGGGCATGCGGTTCCTGCAGGACAGCGCCTCCAGTGGTGTGGAGAGGCAAAACAGATGATTTATTATTATTATTTTTTTTATTTTAAGGCAAGTACCATAGCTATAGAAAGAGACACTTCAGGCAAAAACATCGTTTTTTCATGCATTGGTCAATTTTGATAGTTTGGGCTATTTTGCTTCCACAACACGTCTTTTTTAGACTAGTGAAAAGAAAACATCCAAAATACACATTTAGTTGTTTATTTTACTGCACTTTGTCTGTTTGCATCTCTGATTTCTTCTAAATTTAAATAATGCATCGTTAGCATATTTAAACATAACATTTCAGAAAAGTTGTAATACAAATAACGATTGTCTTAATGTAAGTAATCAACTGGGGAAGTGTCATTGTTATATCAATTAGGTACAATGTTTACCCTATTCCCCTGTAGTGTCTCCCCTTAATAACTATTAATGACATTCTTTTTTGGATTAATACATGTTGTAATCATAGCGTACGTCTACAGGGAATGTAGTACAATATAGACAAAGAGTTAGAAACAAAAGACCAAAATAAAGGTATTTAGTGCCATGACAGAAAAATGCATAAAGAGAAACATTTTTAAAAGGAGTTTTCATAAAAAAAAGTGTCATGTGATAGTGTTTGAAGATATAAGCCTATGGTTAATTCAGTTTGTTCGAATGTAATGTAAGTCGGTAATTTTTTAAGAATTTTATTTTATGAATGTAAAATTTTGATAAAATAATAAGCAAATGAATGAGATATGATTAATTGCTGTTGAAAATGAATAACAAATCATGTTGGAGCCTGTTCTTATTTCGATCATTCAGTGACAGTACGACTGTTTATGTCACTGGTCAATGTCAATGGTGATGAATAAAAGCTGAAGTCTTTGGTTTTTAATAGAGTCATCAATGTTTTATAAGACTCAGCAGAAGTAGCATTTCCAAAATAAAATTGGTCTAAAGTGTGCAAGGTTTTCTTGATTTATCTCTCAATATTTATGAGGGTGAACTCTTTGTTGTTCTTTTTCGCTGTGTTTTTAAGGATTTCAGACAGTTAAACCAAACTGTAAAGCTAAAATAGCCCAAAATATGCAATACCTTTTTGCACTGTCCATAATCAAATAAAAAACCCTTATAGCAATAAGAGGTGCCAAACATATGAGGTTCAAGTTCAGCATGTTTATGACAAAAGGAGATATTTACACTATTATACAATTTGCTTGAACATTTTCAAAAAGACAAGAAAAACCACAAATTAAAAAGAATTAAACAATAGCTCATTTTAGTTTTATTGATTAAAAATGTATGGCAACATCGACAAAGTTATTCCAGTATGACACACTGAAACAGTAAAATGAGGATTTAATTGTTCTGTTTCCTCGGAGGGGAAGATTACACCAGCAGGATTAAACTCTGTTGCATCATTAATTCACATTTGGAAACAGTATTCTGTTGAAACAAGAAACAAACGCAGCTGAACAATAACCTATGTGGACTAATCAACTGATTCACAGAGATGACAACTTATTTTCTGGAATGGGATCAATAAAGTACATTTATGTATATGTTCCCTTGTTTCCTCAGTATGTCTTTGCAACTGACCACTGCCCTTAAATAAGCATTTTCTAATGTCACAGTCATTGAGTACAAAAACTTGCATCATGAAGTTGAGGATCTCAAGTTTATTCCAGTTTGCGGCCACTCTGCTGTCTGAGGTGACACAGGAAGATAGTGAAAGTCAGGGCGATGCCTCCCAGAAACACTGTGCGTGCCACAGGGGGGACCAGGGTAAAGTTCACTGCCTGAGATGGTGAAAAATATGTTATTCCACATCTGTTCATGTACAGTAAGTGAATCTGTAGCCAGAAAGTGACCGGGGATGTGACAAATACAAGATATATCACCTGCATTGTTGACCAAAATACCACTCCAGTCTAAAGAGAGGAAGATTTATAGATAAGTAGACAGACAGAAAAGATGTATTTCATTTTAGGAATAGATAATAGTCTAATAAGGGCAACTGTTTATGTACCTTGTAAGATGTCCAGAATTTCTGTCTCCAGTCTTCAAACAGGTCTTCTTTGTTTTCTAGTAAACTTAACCCTAAAAGGTGAGGTGGCTGTTAAATATTTTACTGATTCTTTGTCGGATCTATTGTTAGAAATACATGTTGTGTGGATAAGCATTGTTCAAACCCATTTTATTTTAGTTCAGATTACATTTTTAATATTGTCAGATGTGTTGGCAACATGCCAAACTTTAATTCACATGTGCATCATTTCTGAATATTTTCTATACTATTTCCTGGAAAGAGCAAGAAAACAGTCACCTGTGTTCAACTGGTAAACTTCTGAAGAATGAATTCCAATGAATTGTTAATAATCTAGAGTCAGCAGATCAGCTGATCAGCTACTTGTACTTTGCTTAAGTATTTTCATTCTTCTACTGCACTACATCTCAGAGGTATATATTGTATTATAACTACATTTATTTAAAAGTTTTGGTTACTTTACAGATCATTAATATAAAATATAAATCAACTAATACATTACAATGGCCTATATTATGATAGATCAAACTACTCAGCAGTATATAAAGTAATTAAAAATAGCTCCACCTTTACCAGCTGCAACAATAAAAGTGATGAACACATTAGTGCATCAAATAATTATAATCCAATGATATATATTATTCTGCACAATGAGTACTTTTACCTTTGGTACTTTAAGTATATTTTGATGCTAATGGGCAACTTTTGTACTTTTTCTGGAGTAAGATTTTGAGTGCAGGACATTTACTTGTCAGATTGTTTTCTGCATTGTGGTATTAATACTTAAACCTAAATAGATAGGTAAATGATCTGAGTACTTCTTCCACCTCTGCTATTATGCACACATTACACCAGCTGGGTCATTTAGGGGTGATTCAGATTTTTTTGGGGGGGGGCGGAAGTCAACTAAATTGCATAAATAAAGTGAGACATTTTGCAATTTTTCAAAAATACTTAAGAGTTTTGAGTATTTTTATATACATGATTTAAACTTACCAATATAAAAGGCACTGATAGTGAGAGGAGCTGCGATCAGCTGATCCACCACCACCTTCCCCGTCACCGCCCTCACTCCGCCTCCGGGCAGCATCCGCTCCAGCGCCCGCAGCCAGTGGTAGTTGAAGTTGGCATGGAAACAGAAGCCGACAGTCGCCACGCGAGCCGTCTGCCACCAGTTGATGCCGGCCGAATCCCGTGACGTGGGTCCTTCTGCATGTCTCGCACCCAGCACGCTCTGGTGTATGACGTCAGCAGAGGCGAACAGCGTCGTGTATCCCAGCACGTTACTGACGTAGGGCTGAGCCTTGAACACAGCCCAGGCCCGGCTCATGCTGGGAAACCTGGCACAGTTCAATATATGACATATAAGTGAGGAAGGCATCGCAATATCTTTTAGATCATATGTGCAATCATTTGAATTCAATATTCAGCATGTCTAACATATTTTGTTTTGTTTTTGAACTTTAATTTATCATACTTTTGTACTTCCTCTTGTTGCTGCACTGTCCCCTTGCTGCTGTAAATCGTCTTATCTTTTCTTAAATACATGTTCAAATTAAACAATGATTTTGAATCCAAAATGCAAGAATTAAATGGCAGATTCCCTAAGATGTCGATGTTTTAAATGTATCTAGTTTTAAATCATTTTTAGTTCCTTTAGTGTCTCCTTTTGTGTTTTCTGTCTGTAACTATGTGTTTTGATTTATGCTGCTGCCTCTCTTTTCCTCTCTGAAAAAGAAATCTCAATGGAACTCTCCTGTTTAAATAAAGGTTAAAGAAAATAAATAAAAAATGTTGAAGGAAATTATGAATGATGGGCAAAATTACATTACATAATGTAGCCTACATCCCTCTCTAATAGGGATCTAAGTGACATATTGAAAATGATATTTGCTCCGTCTTAAACCACTCTAAGTTACGACTTTTTCCCATGAAGTAGTAAACCTACCTTTCAGTGCAGTTCTCCTTATATCAGCAAAGCCAAAGAGACTCAAAGCTCTGTACTGATTGGTTCTGTTGGACGAGAAGGAAGAGGAGGAGCTGGCATGGAGGTCTTCTCACCAGGTCAAAGTTCTGCCACTGTTGCACAGAAAGTGTGATAAGACCTTTATCAGCCCGGAGAAGAATATGAGAAAATAACACATGGGAGGAAAAGCAGCAGACAGTAGAGAGGTTGTGAAAAAAACTTCCCGTCAAGCTATTAATTTACGTAGACTGAGAAAACGGACTAAAGCTCCAGTGACTGTGTCCATTGCACACAGATTTTTTTAAAGGCCTCTTATACCTCATAAAAACCACTTGAGTCACGTCCGTGTAGAATAGTGAAAACAACTTACCACAGATTTTTGTCTCTTGGTGAAGTGTTGACGTTGAAACCACAGCAGAAAGTCAGCTGTGCAGCTCTCTGGTCAGAGGCACATGTGCTGGCGTCACTATAAATAGGCTAGCTGCCACTCCTGCCACTTCTCAGCTTTGGGTAAATTGAGATGTTGCATCAAAGAAGCCAGAAAGGTGTTTGAGATAAAGTGCTTTTAAAGGGATGGTTCAGACAGACAGACAGACAGACAGACCGTTACAGAGTAATATAGAAAGTAAATAACAAGAAAAGTAATGATTGAGGATCAATTTAAGAAGGAGAGAGAGAGAGAAAAAATAAATAAATAAATACAGGACCAATAATGTAGTAGTAGTAGTAGTGATAATAATAATGATAATAATAATAATAATAATAACAACAATAATAATAAGTTATGGTAGATAATTGATAATGATAATATATTGTTAAATGTTGCTAAATAGAGAAATGATGATGATAACAACACTAACTGGAGAGTAATAAAGATATGTAATAATTATATAATAAATAAATAACCATTAAGGTAATGATTGTGATATTAATTATAAAAAATTATTAAAAATAAAATAAATATATATATATATATATATATATATATCACAAAAAATAGTAGTAATAATAATGAAAAATAGTAGATGATATATAATAATAACAATAATTATAATAAAGTTAAGCCTTGCTACACTGGAAATGGGAATATATGTCTATCTATATGTATGAGTTCTATGTTGTTAATGTCACATTTGAAAACAAAACAAAACAAATAGCATTATAAAAATAAGACCGCTAACCAGTAACAAAAAGCAAAGTAAGAAGAAACACAAGACCACATAGTATCTCAATGAGATTCTGGATGGAAAACAAAAAACTAAATCAGCCTCAACTAAAAGACAGGATGAGGTTAAAAATTGAATCTTTTTTTATTCCAGTGCAAAAGCCAGCCTCTCTCCACCCACCTGCTGCCATAGATATGTAAAATTCTGTACGTGGAAGGTGTGCTATTGAATTGCAAAGGTCAATTAAAGCCACTAGCAACCATCTTAGCTCTTCCCTCTGAGAATGTGATAATTAGGGCCAGAGTTTAAGATGATCAATTAAGGGCTTGTTAACTGCCTCAACTGGTGCGTTTGTGTCTCCCAGTATTTAACAAGCTGCCTTTGGTGCGGCACACAATGGAGACGTGTGCCCACAACTCCACGAGCGGTTGACTTCTCAGATAATTGCCTCTTTCTTTTCAGAGCCTCTCATCGTGTCTCACTTCCTCTCCCACTATCAATTTGTCCAGTTGTTTTCTATTCATGCTGCTGGGGGGAAAAAAAGGGGAATTTGTGCATTTGAATTGAGCGCTTGTGTCACTTGACTTAATTTGCGCGCACAGACACACAATACCTGCAAAGGCATACATCAACAATTAAATTACCACACCTCTCTCTCTGAGGCAGCTCGCCTCCGTCAGGCTGAGCCCTCAGTGCAGTTTGTAGAAAGATACGAAGACACAGCAGCCTGACGAGGATTAAGGTATACATGACTTTATTTCATTTTTATATTGAGCTCAACTTGAACAAAACTAAACAAACAGCAGTTACTGCATGTGTCTAATTGATCAATACTCAACTGTATCAGTAATAATAGGCAGTGGGGTGAAATTGATTCACATATTTTACCAGAAATACCACAGTGTAAAAATACTGCATTCAAAATGTTAAGTAAAAGTACATTTGTGTTAGCAGTAAGTCAAATTGTTATGCATAAAATGTTTCCTATTGGTGTTATATGTTGATCTATGTGCGGTGATTTAGTCTTTAACTCATATACTGTTGAGTAGATTAACCTGTAGCAATGCGTTGTGTTTTATAAACTCAGCACAGTTTTTGTAAATAATAACTTAATCTGCAGAGTAACTACAGCTGTGAAATCAATGTAATAGTGTAAAAACTACAACATTTCCCTCTGAAATGTAACACTTTAGAGTATGAAGTGGCAAAATACTTGAATACAAGGTTTTAGAGGTCAATGGCTTTGTAAGAGATACTTTATTAACATTTTCCTCACATGTTAAATCACTCCGCGTGCGATACACTTGATTCGATTTCAGCACAATTCTGTCTTTTCTCACCTTTTTTCGTCCTTTCATGTCTTCATTTCCCGGTGTCTCATTCTCTT
The DNA here is from genome assembly GCA_943593645.1 of Bovichtus variegatus. NCBI lineage: Eukaryota > Metazoa > Chordata > Actinopteri > Perciformes > Bovichtidae > Bovichtus > Bovichtus variegatus. Next base: position 4,845,472 of record CALSCE010009506.1, read on the forward strand.
GATCTCTTGACTCCCACTCTCTTTCAGCCATGCGACCATCCATCTCTGTGTCTCTGGAGCCCGGGTTGGAGCGAGGGGTCCCGTGGGGTCGTGACCTCTACACCTTTGTGACTTCAGCAGCGGGTCACATGATGAGGACTCTCCAGAAACCCAGGAAGAACCGACCGTCCAAACGTCAGGTCAACCACCGTCGCTTCCTGCACAACATGATCCAGAGGTGTGTGGGAGCATAAAGCAGAAAAGCACTCAAATTTATGCTTATTTTTTTCATATTTTATGAGGTACTGGATATTTTTCACCTCTTCAGACCTCTAAAAGATCGTAAATTCTGCGAAAGAAGACTCACTTAGAGTTAGATAAGAACCTCGAAAACCACTTTCTTATCTGTACGGTGATTATGAAGGTACAGCCAGCTGCCTGTTAGCTTAGCTTAGCACAAACACTAATAAGATCATGAGGCTGCCTGCGGAGTCCCCAGAAAGTCACTGCACCCGGCTAAGAAATAGTAATAGTAGTAATAGCATATAACCCCGTGTAAAACCACAACGTGACGTTTTTTTCACTTCAGTTTTTGTACAGCCTAAACAAACAAATAAAACAAATGATGGTTGGAGGATTTTTGTAACTGTTGGACAGAGCCAGGCTAGCTGTTTCCAGCTGTTTCCAATCTTTGTGCTAAGCTACGCTAACTTGGCTGTGGCGGCGTGTTTAACGCACTGACATGAGAGTGGTATCGATCTTTTCATCTCGGCCAGAACGCAAATAAGCTTTTTTTCCCCAAAACGGTTACACGTAAACATAGTGTTGTTTAATATTTCATCTTTTCTCTCCTCGTCTCTCAACAGAAAGTTTGCAGACATAGAAGCAGCAAACAACCGGCAGGCATCTGCTCTTTGTTGTAAGGAGGAGGACAAGAACGTATCCTCTCCGCCATCACAGAAGCCAGAGACACTAGAGCAGTCAGGTAGCCCACCCCAAGGCGGTGATCTACAAGAGCTAGATAAATGCAGTGCTCACACAGATGTAGATGGCATCTCAAAGTCCAGAAGTGACGTCTCTGTCGGCTCACATGAAACTGAAATCAGCGAAAAGAAGCAGCCGGACTCGGGTCATCTTTGGAAACGACTCCCCAAATCACAGCCCACCACCTGCACCGGGAGAAAGAACAACAAGAGCAATGAGAGACAGAGAAAAGAGAGTCAGCTATCCTCATCATTGTCATGTATGAGCTCCCCAAAAGGTGTGGACCATCACCACGGGGAGGAGCTCCTTCATACTGAGTGTTACGACGATGAAAGTCAGCTGAAGTCAGCCAGCAATCTCTCCGAAGACTCAACTCAGCAGGATGCCAGTTTCATCCAGTTCGGCCAAAATGTGGACATCTCTCCTTCCCTCTCTCCTTCCCTCTCTCCGTTGTCTCTTGACTCGTCCTGCGACTTCTCGATCCAGATGTTCACAGACTTCTCATCTCAGAGCATCGCTGACATTTCAGAGAGCCAGTGGACAGATATCATGGATCTTTTCAGCGTTGGCGGTAAGGACTTAGGCTGCATGGATGTCGAGGCTTATTTTGAAAGTATCTGTGAATGCCAAGGTGACGCTGGGCAGGAAGTCGGTGCTGATGGTGTTGGATTTGCAGATAGTTTCAGCAACAGATCTGAGGTGGAGGATCGACACCGTGAGACAGAGTACAGCTATGAATACAGTTATCATGGAGATCAGGGATTGACCATGAACCCCTTCCAGAGGATCTCGCAGGCGCAGAGACAAAATGGAGACGCTGCAGAGACACAGTTTAACAATTTCAAGCCAAACCAAGAGGCAGACATCGTCCAAAACCAGCCCCCCTCCTCCATCAGCTACCACTACGACGCCTCAGAGCTCCTGACGTACGAGCATCCTCAAGAGGAGAGGCCCTGCATGCTGGTAAATTGTGAAAATAACCAAAACTTTACACCATTTGAGGGCATTGCTCAATCATTCTCTGTCCCACTTCATAATCCCGAGCACCGTCCCATACCGACACCGCCGCACGAGGATGACTGGCTGTTCACTGATATCTTAAAGGACAGGAAGTCACCCGACTGCTAGAAAAACCTTTATTTTTATTGAAGTTTGTTACTTATGTTACTTAACCTACTGTGTGTACATCTATACATTTTAGGATTTTCTATTTTTTTTATCTATTATTTTGGCTGTGTTAATGTAAATGGCTTACGTTTTGGCAACGGTGTGAGGTTGTTGTTTTTCTTTGGTTAAAAGACATAACTCAGTGAAAGCGGAAAATACAGAAAACAATTCAATGAGGGTTTTTTTCTTCATAACAACAATGACATGATGAAAACAAACTGGTGTTTAAAGGATAAACATTTTTAAAATGAATGAATATAGTTATAGGTATTTCAAGACTGAATTTGGTTAAAAGAATTAACTCAGTGAAAGTGGAAAATAGTATTAATGTATAATTTTATGGCAGTTTCTTTGGACATCAGAGCAACTTTTGTGAGGCATAAGGGTGAGATGTTGGGGGGGGTGATACGCTCCAAAGCAAAGCATTACATGGGACTTTCTTACTCATTTATCATTTTTTCTGGAGGTTTCGTTCGCATTTTGTTCTTAATTTGAATGCATTTACTAATCTGTTGTTTTGACAATCTGAGCTCAGAAAGAGCTTTTTCAGGATGTGCACGGCCGCTCAAAGAATTCTGGTTGAATCAAGCAATTGCTTTCTTTTGTAATTACTGTGAAATTTGTAAAAACTGTGACATTTTTGTGACTTTGAAGTACACTGGAAGTGACAAAGAATATGATCACAACTGTAGCTTTTTTCTGCAATTTCTCTGTAAAAAGAGCGTTTATCAAATAGACTTGATTTTTTTTTTTATCACTGTTTCACTTTAAACTCAAATCTTTTCTTTTCTTTAAGGGCCTATTAATTGACAGCTTTCAGACTCCTAGTTTTTAGCATTTACTCAATAGAGGGAGGTGCACTGTAAAGATATGCTTATACAATTATACTAAAAACATGTCAACAGTGACAGCTCCAGCTGCAAGATGAGTAAAAAGTACTTTATGTCTGTTACAAGAGTCGAGTCAATTTACAGTAAAATGACACACATATTTTATTCACTAATATATTTCTTTGTTTTATTTTTAAAGATTGTTGTATTCTGTATTGCAAGTATCGTAGCAGCACTTTTAATGTATTTAATTGTCTTATTGTGTTTTAATATTTAATTGCTGCAAAAAGATCTAAACTGAACCGATTTACAATGAATTAAAAATACATTTGCTTTGATTCAACCACACATTTCTTATTTCAGTTCAAACACTTTTGACTGGCAGTAAATGATAATATACTTACTTCATCATCAACCAACATCTTATTTGCTCTTTTTGCACCAAACCTTTTATATGTATATGTTTAAGTTTATAAATGTTACTTGGGCTGTGTATAGCTTACAGTGGTACCGGTGCCTCAATATGAAATGTTTAACGTGGTGACACATATTCATAATGCCAATAAACAAATGCTGAATGCTAATACCTCCTCTTTTCTAGTGTGTGTGTGTGTGTACAAATGATAGAAGATTTTAGAGCCTTTACTTAAGTAAAAATAGCAATACTGCAATATATAAATAATCAATTAAAAGTAAAAGTCCTGCATTGAAAATGTCATACAAGCACATAAGCATTATTGGCAAAGATGTACTGAAAGTATAAAGTAAAAGTATTTATATTTCAGAATAAAAAGGCCCATGTGAGTATTTTCTGAAGTATATTAATGGATTTTACTGATGCATTAATATGCAAGTAGCATTTTACAGTTGTAGTTGATGGAGCTAATTTAATCTACTTCGATAGAGTTTTGTAGTTTAATCTACATTAATGTGCAATATTTTATAAACTGACGATAGTTTTATATGTAAAATCAAATAAAAGGTAACTTACTTTGTTTGCTTACTTTTGTTGATTACATTACTTTTGGATTTGCTTATAATGCTTATTGAGGGGAGAATCCTTCTATAAGCCTATAAATTGTGTTTTTGCTGCTTTGTTTTATTGTGCAAACAAATAAAACCAATAAATAACACCAATGTGGTGCAGTACAATGTACAAGAAGTTGAGTAGAAGTATAATATAGCAATAAATGGAAATACTCAAGCTCAGTACAAGTACCTCCGATTTATGCGTACTTGTGTAAAAGTGCCGGCTCATGCTCTCAAAGAAACACACAGAAACACAAAAGATCAAAACCAACGACATATATTAAAGTTAACCCCAGTCAGATGTTTTATAATTACAGCATCATTAACAAAAAAAAGGCTAAAACAATAAAACACATTTTTTTTCCAAAATGTTTCAAGTTCCACAGTAGCCATAAAGAAACACAGAGAGAAAAGTAACACCTTAGAGAAGCACCGGCCTCGTCTCTTGCTACAGGCGGAAGGGTCAATCCACGTGTCTTCAGATTTTGGTCTATCAAGGCGTGAACGAAGTCGCCACGTTTAGACGTTGATACGACATTCTGAGATTACGACATTTGTGTGAACAGTTCAAAGTGACAGATTGTGTCGTGGGGACACATGATGTCAGCTCATTTGGCTTAATGCTTAATGTCGGCCTCTTTGAGATAAATTACAACCGGACAAAGCAGACAAGCTGTACTGACGATGTCCGTCTGCGTCCATCTCCACTGGTAATGTGTAAAGTGCAGCGTTTACACAGTATCTTAAAAAATAATAATAATAATAATAATACACAGCGTCAACCTAAATCAATTGCATATTGCTAAAATAATATTGTACATACAGAAAATAAAAAATAAAACCCTTTAATAGGACATTAAATATATGTCGTCAGTAGTCAAACTCTTTCTTGATCTTTTATCACCTGTCACTAACTGTGAATCATGGTGAACCTGGCATGGCAAAACCAAAAAATGAAAAGCCGAACATGTCTGATGGATACGGGGACGTTAGCACAGTACACGCGCATTGTTCTCGTTTTGCAAATGTTAGCTTTGCATTGCTGTTTCATTAAAATATACACCTGTTTATTTAAAAAAGAAGGAAGAAGAAGGGAGCAGTGATGACAACCCTGGTCACCGAAAACTACTGTACCATTAACACCATTAGGATCATTAGTCCTTTACCATCCAGTATATATAATCAGAATACAAAGAAAATGTACAGAGCAACATTTGTGATTATACTATTAAGGAATAGGTTCTACATTTTTGAAAATCGGCTTATTTGCTTTTTTTCTTCCAAGAGTTAGACGAGAAGATCAACATCATTCTCATGTCTGTTTGGTAAATATGAAGCTAGAGCTAGAGGAACTTTAGCTTAGCTTAGCTTAGCTTAGCACAAAGACTGTAAACAGGGGGAAAAAGATACTTCTTGGCCGGGCGTAGCGACTTCCTGGAGTCTCTGCTTACTGCTAACATACTTTTTGAACATAGATATACGTGTTAATTGGTGAGTTTTAAAGATGCTGGTAGGAGCATTTTGTTATCGTTTGAGAGAACCAGGCTAGCTGCCCCCCCCTCGTTTCCAGTCTTTATGCTAAGCTAAGCTAACAAGTTGCTGGCTGTAGCTTAATTTTAACTGTACAGACATGAAAGTGTCGAATCTTCTCATCTAACTCTCCACAAGAAGGCGAATACTCGTATTTCCCAACAGTTTAAATTTTGTCATTTATTTCATGGACAGTCTTAAAGCTGTGACGGGTGCTGAAGAAGGTCATGAACAAAAATAAAATAAAAATAGACCTGTAAACTGTCTGTTTAACAATAAATAAAACATGCTGAAGAAGATGGAGATGTTCTATCAAAAGGAGAAAACATATTTGAAACCAGGATTGACAAAAACATAGTCTGTTTCAGCAGGGTCATCAAGCTGCATGTGTGTCTAGTTGACACCACATACATACGCATGTCATTTTGAGTCGATAGCTAGGGTAAAAAAGAAAAAAAAAAAGAAAATCTACTTTTTGTTCTACTTGCAGTTTGCTCCATAAAAATTAATTCCTCAGTGCCTCCATTGTCATTTTTTTATCTAATACTACTAGTATCTGAAAATGCTTTGAGTCTTTTCTTCTACACAGGAACTGTGAGCAGAGACTGAGTTTATTCTACTGAGGAAAAGTAGAAAACCTGCCCAGACTCTACTCCTGCCATCTATTCTACAGCTACTCTACGTTTACTACTTATTTAAGTCCCTTTTTCTCATCCATACGCCCACCATTTGGTTAAACACAAAAGCTTTGTTTGATCAATAATTTACACAGATAATCAGTGAAAATCAAAATTACAATGTACAAGATGCTCGTCAAAATGAAACGTGATGTGTTTATCAGTCTAAAACAAGAAGAAAAAAAGATCCATTGTCACAATTTGTTCTGCTTTGAATAAAAAAAGATCAATTAAAACAGTTGTCCAAAAGGTTATTCCTAGGCATGTTGACGTGATGAACAATTCATACATATTCTTTTCTACACCAGCAACAGCCTTAACCAGACAAACCAGTTATCCACCAGAAAGGTCTTTCATGCAAATTCACCTCTGAGAGCCGACGCTGTAACACTGACTGACCGGTTCAGTGCCAGCAGGAGCAGAAATGATCCGACTAACGTCCCATAAAACGAGTCGTACAGAAAATAACCAGCCATCAATAACTTATGTTCACATCGGATGCAAATTATACAAATTCAAATTTCTGAAGCAATATGTTAAGATTTTAGTTAAAGAAACTATCTAATACTACCTACTGCTTTGCCTAACAACATACTGTTTCTAATCTACAGAAAGAGGATTTAATTATTTAATAAAACTTTAATGCAGCTTTACTGCATGTAGGCTGCCTTTTACGGTCAATTGTTTGTGTCTCTATAGTTTTGAAAAATTATATGAAAATAACATAATATGTATGGAACTGGAAGTGTAATGCTTCCTAGTTTCTGATCAACCATTTACAATAAAAGTTTAATTAAATATTGGTTACTAATTGCCATTTCTCTTTTGCTAACTCACCCAAACTGTCAGCCACTCCCCCCTTTCTGTTTGCCAGATTATTAAAAAAATTCTCATTTTATGTTTTTTAAAACTGACATATGAAAATGTCAGAAACCACATTGTTCCATGTGTGTATTTGACTTCTCTTGTTGACAGCTTTATGTAACACGTATATAGATTGTCTCAACATTTTTTAGAAGTATTTTCACCCTTCAGCAGCCCTGTACGACATCAGATTCTATATATATATATACATATATACTTCATATATGTATAAATACACATATATATCTTTCATATATGTGTGTATATATATATATATATACACACACACAGTGTATATATGTATATACTGTATATGCGTGTGTGTGTGTATATATATATATACACATTCACACACACACTGTATATATAATCCTCATCAAAGGGGTAAACATGGCTTATCTTTTAAATACCTCCTAATGTAAAAGACGTGACCACCATAATGTTTTCTGCCCTGTAATTACTGTACAGCATCAAGAAATTAGTTGATAATAATTCACTTTCCCCTATGAACTCTGGGAAATGTAGTTTAGGTTAGTGCTTTACAGAGATGTAATGTGAACATTTCCAGTCTTTGTTATGCTGTTTTTTATGTCACAGTTTGTTACAAAATAAAAACTAATTCCAGTTGCCTCTTTGTAAAATCAAATTTTTTACACTTTCTGTTTTTCAGTGAGGTTGTCTGATGTATTCATCCTAAATTTACTTTTAGAAATTTCCGAGTTGTCATGTGCTGTGTTCGTGTCACTCCTTCACCCCTGAGTAGTCAAGGCTGTGAGAGGCCGACGTGTTTGTGTGTGTGTGTGTGTGTGTGTGTGTGTGTGTGTGTAACTGAGTCTATGTGTGCGTCACTCGGTGTTGTTGACGCTGTAGGGCGGCGGAGGGTCCAGGCTGTGTTCAGAGGAGGGAGTCGGGGTCCCTGGGAGTCCAGAGGAGGGGGTCGGTGAGGCTGGGGGCTCCTCCGAGTCAGAGTTCTCCAGCGAAAGGTCGTCGACCAGCGCTCTGCGTCCACGCATCGCCAGGGGCAACGGAGCACGCCTGGACAAGGAGAGAGACACAGTGTCACAGTTTGTCCTGCTGTGAAACAGGAGAGTGCATTTCTCTGGAAAACTACCATACTGGTCCGAATATCAAGATCATAATGTGTGCAGTTATTTTTGCACTAATATCATTCTCATAATTATCATACTGTGTATAGTTTATTTTTGCATTTACACATTATACTATAATGTGTAGAGCTTGTCCTTGCTTTATTACGTTTTTCATTTACTTATATTCTCATTTCCTATATTGTTGTACTGCACTGCTCTACGTGCCTCTGCTAATTGCCCCCTGGGGACAAATAAAGAGTTATGAATTAAATATAAGACGACCCTGAAGACCCTGTCCCAGAGATACTTTTAGTCCAAGGTGAACGTCCTCATGCTTGAAGTATTTTCTCTTGTGAAAGCGAAACATGAAATCCTTGCATTGAAGCAGACTGTCTATCGGCCACATATTTGCACACGGTTAGAATTATTTTCTTTGGTTGTTATCCGGCCTGTTTCTGCAAAGACGTTGGGAGAGTTTACTTTTTACTCATCAGGAAGTCAGCAAAACCACTTTCAGGAGCCATCATTAAGTAGGTTAAACTTGGCTTCCTTAACACTTTTAGGACTGACTAAGTCTAAAAGACACACTAGAAAACAGACTTGAAGAAACTTGCTAGCCTAACGTTAAGGCCCCAAAAAACCCACGATGCAACACTATCTGATTATTTTTCAATTAAATTACTCTAAAAACTCTCAGAAAAGAAAAATGCAGACATCCAGTTTAAAGTGATGTCGACCATTGCTTGTTTTGTCCAACATTCAAAAAACGAAAAATTCTCGATTCACAAAGATATAAAACAAAAAAGCGACACATTTTCACATTTGAAAAGCTGGAAACAGCAAATGTCTGCTTTAATTTTTTTATTACTTGTCAATCCAAATCAATTAAACAACTGATTGTTGCAGTGCTAATTGTTCTTAGGAGAACAGCAGAATAACAGTATGGAGGTTGAGATTTAAAACAACAAAGATAACTTGGTAACAACAACAAACATCCAACACATATTACTAAATGACCTGTACATGTGCATTATGCCTCCACCAATCCACACACATAAATAACAAGAATATGACACACATTGACCTACTGCTCTGGTCTCCATTCAGGGATGCTGAGTGTTGGTGTGACGGACACAGATGGACAGTTTGTCAGTGTTAGATGGACACAAATGGATGCAACGAAAGAGCACAACAAAACAAATCATATTGAGTTAATGGGGGGTTAAAAACTGACAAAACAACAATAAATGATGATCATTCAAACACAGAAAATACACACACACACACGCACACACACGCACACGCACACAAGCGGTTACCTGAGCTGGCTGCGGAGAGTGGCGATCTCCCGCATCATGCTCTGACTGCTGTCGGTGAGCTCCTCCAGCTCTCTCTGCAGCTTCCTCCTCTGGGCGTTGGAGCGAGAGTTGTCCTCCTCCACCTCCTCCAGCTGCCTCTTCAGCTGCTTCAGGCGGACCATCGATTTATCCAGCTAGGAGGAGGAGAAGAGGTAAGAGCAGGAAAGCAATGAAGGGAACGGACGGAGCGTATTGCAGAGGTCGGGGTGAGGCACGGAGGAAAGAGGGGAACAAGCAGAGAAGAGGGCAGATATATAAAAAGAGAGATTAGTGTGGGAACAGGAGGGCTGATAGGGATCAGGAGTCAGATTAAACCTGGCAGATTATCACCGATGATGTTTTGGGAGGAGAGTCAGTGTCTCTGCGGGGACTGATGGATTTATTTTTCAGAGTGGAATACACTCTATCTTTCCAATGAACACAGAGACACTGGGGCGGGATTAGGATTACGTTAGACTGAGCCGGATAAATCACTCATTTTAGGATGATTTTCCAACACTCTCTTTGTGTCCTGGGTCACAATTAGAGCAGCGAGCTTGGCTGACCTAACCCCAAATAAATAATTATTTCATGCTCTGTCTATCTCTGGCTATACTATTCCGTGTACCCTGTGGTGGATAATGTTATTTTCTTACCTGCTCTCTGTACTGGTCTGCGTGTCTTCTCTCGTCTTCTGCCTGCATCATCACCTCTTTCAGTTTCTTCTCCGTCTTCCGCATCAGTTTGTTGGCAATGGCTCGTTCCCTGAGAGATACAAACGTTCATTCATAAAATACCTGTTGCACCGAGCAATTCAAGAGCGTGGTAAAACATTACCAACTAATTGTGTTTTAGGAGACTGTTTTTATTTAAACCCATTGTACATCCCATATCGCACATTTATGTCACATCTTTGGAAATGGCTGACCGGCCACAAAAGTGTTTATTATAATATTAGTTGTTTAAAATCATGTTTGTGTGGGGCCAAATAGAAAGAAAGCAACAGGGCGTTGTGATGACATGGATCACCCTCCCCTATTATTATGTTATTTAATTTTCATTTTGGGTACCTTTATAACATACATTTTTATTTGTCGATTTATAGGTACTGTAAAAGTTAAATGACTAAAATGTACTTTGAGAAAGTAACCTAATAAACTTTTATGTATAAAATTTGTATTGACCTTAGTGAATGGCCCACCATTATTATTATTGTTATTATTTTTTAATTCTCTGTTCAAGTCTCTTTCGATATAAAAGAAAGGGAAAAAATGGCAGTTTTTATTCTAAAGGGTATTTCTTCCAAGCTTATATTCTGTCTGTCTCTCACTGTCTCTCCTGTTCCAGCTGCTCCTCCATCGAGTCTATCTTGGCCTCTAGGGCGGCGACACTGAGCCTGTGTTTTCCCCTCACGGCTCCCTCCATCTCCCCCAGTCGGGTCTTCAGCTCCTTGTTGTGCCTCTCCAGCTGCTCCCGAGCCGCCTCTGCCTTCTGGGCCAAAGTTCTCTCTCCCTGCAGCTGCACGGTCAGAGTCTCCACCTGCAGCGCGAGCAGAGCAGCAATGAGGATGTGCGCTTACATACATGTCATGGGGGGGACAGAGAGAGAGAGGTGGATGTGTGTGTGTGCAGGTGCATCTATCGTACCTGTAGAGCAGTCTTCCTTTGTCTCTCCGCCAGCAGCTCAGAGTTACTCTGCTCCTCCTCCAGCTCCTCCTCCAGCTGGCTGACTCGTGAGTCTAACCTCCGCTTCTCTTCAAACATTGCGGTCCTGGGCAAACATTACATTATAGTAAAACCAAACCAAGTCCACATACCAATCAACACTACACTGATTAATATGTTCCGTCTGTAGTGAAGTGATACTAACTTTCCAGAGCTGCTGTTGAGCATCTCATCGGCCATCTCGTCTCTCTCCTGCTGAGCCTGTCTCTTGTGCCTGTCTGATACAGAAAGCTCCTACACAGACCAACAAACGCAGACAGGCGTTAGAAGTCATTTTAAAAGCATTATATGTAAATATTTCTGCTGGGTTTCAGTCAAATACACGCACCTCAGTGAACTGCAGGACTTCTGCTTCCAGACTTTGGATCTTCTTTTCGCTGTCTTTCGACTGAGCGATCACCTCATCCCGAGTCAACTTGGTCTCATCTAGCTCGCGCAGCACTTCCTTCATTTGACCCTGTGACAGATAGAGAGAGAGACTTCTTATTAAAAACAAAGCAGGCCATTAACGAGTACAGGAAAGCAATGTTTATGCGTTGGGAAAGGTTTTTACCTGCAGCCTTCGTAGCTGCTTCGTGGCATCCTCTTTTCCGCGGCTGGTGTTCTCCACCTGGGCCTCGGCTTCCTGCAGTTCTGCTTCCAGCTGCTTCTTGGACGACACAGCCTGAGACCGCTGACTCCTCTCCTCCTCCAGCTGGATCTCCAACTCTCTCACCTGGCAAAGGAAGGAGGATAAGAACATTTTTGAGTGATTTGGAGAGAGAAGCAGCAACAACACATTATTTCCTCTCTCTACCTGTTTGCTGAGCGCCCTCCTCTTCTCCTCTCCCTTCTCCTCGCTGGTGCATATCTCCCTCTCAAACTGAGCCTTGAGCGCCTGCAGAGTGACCTCCAGCCTCAGCCTCGAGTTCTCCGCCTCCGTCAGCTCTTCCTCCAGCTCCTGAGTCTGAACTCGCAGGTTCTGAGCTTCTGTTTCTAAGGACCTGCGGGTGCGCTCCAGCTCATGGACCTGATATGAAAGCAGGTAAGAGGCGGTGACTCACTGAGGACCGAGACAGAGAAATAACAAAAGGAGTCCCAAGAGGATGATTCTTACATTCTTGCCGACGTCGTCCTGCTGGTTTACAAGCTGTTCCATTTCCTGACGGAGCTGCTTGTTGGCCCTCTCTAGCTCATCCCTCCCGTCCTGGACCTCCTACACACAGGAAGAACACAAGAAGAAAATGAATCACTGCAATCGCAGAAACACAACAACACCTTCTTGAACTGTCCGCTCTCAATCAGTTTACCTGCAGGGCTCGGGAAAGTGCCAGATGTCTTGTCTCCTTCTCTCGGCTGTCTGCTTCTGCTCGGTCCCTTTCCTCTGCCAGCCGAGCGCTCACCGCCTTCTCCTCTGCCAGACACTGCGGGGTTGAAGGAGACAAAGTGAAGAGGTCAAGGGAAGATAATTCAGGAATATTTTTGCAGTTGTGCATGGACGCAAACTGACCTGGTCAAACTTCTTCTGCCTCTTCTCCAGGGCCGTGCCGTTCTGTCTCTCTCTCTGCAGGGCGAGTGTCATGTCCTCTATCTCCTCCCTCAGTCGCTCCCTCTGCCTCTCCACCCTCTCCTTCTCCTCCTCCTTCTGTCGCTCTCTCTGGATAACGCTGTCCAGCTCTCTCTGGAGTTTCCTGCGCGTCTCCTCACCGGTTTCCACCGCAGTGTTCACCTCCTCCGACTGCTTACGAAGCTCCGCCAGCTGAAGCAGAGAGGGGTTCATAATGTAAAGAAATGCTAATAAAATACGAGAAACTTAAATGTGATATTTTTATGTTTGCGTCTACTGTTATTTAAATTGTTGGGTACTTTTGATCTTTTAGTGCTGTGGACCATGGTCTAGAATTACATAAATTGATGGTATGGCATTTATTATAAGAGATGAAGCAGCGGCTCCAGAGCTAAGCGAAGCCTGCGTGGGTCTCTAGATGTACCTGCTGGGTATGAGTCTGAATCTGCCGGGTCAACTCTTTGGCTCTCTCCTCCTCCTCCTCCAGCCTTTCCATCAGTCCGTTCTTCTCCTCCTCCAGCGCTCGCACCCTCGAGCCCAGAGCCATCTTTTGACGAGTTTCATCCTGCAGCAGTTCCTGAGAGAGAGAAGAAAAGACAAGAGTGTCAACCAAAGCCGAGTGACAAGACTGTACATGTGTGGGTGTTGTTCAGTTGGGATTGGCGCCAATGGAGGATTTTTTTCCAAGATGTTTTATAAAAACGGTTGTTATTCTCTCAACTGCTAAAAGTATCTGTGTCTGTATGATGTCACACCCTGTCTGTGTGCGTTTCACTTTGTTACCTTTGCATCATTCAGCTGGCTCTCCAGGCTGCTGACCTCTTTAGTGAGCCGAATGAATTTGGTGTCAGAGGCGGACACATTGCTGGCGAGAGTCTCAATCTCGCACTGAAAAAAAGACAGAGTGGTGATAAATTTACCCAAACTAAAATATAAGGATTTCTCTACATCTGATTTTGTGAAGTTCCAAACACACAAAGAAACACTTCTTTTTAAACAGCCAAACATATCAATTCAAGGTTTAATATCAGTGCTTTTGTATCTATTTGCACCTGTAGCTTGTGCACTCGCTCTTCCTTCTCCTCCCGCTCTCTGTCAGCCTGAGCCAGTCGGGCGCCGACCTCCTGCAGTTGACCATCGGCCCTCTTGCGGCTTCTCTCGCTCTCCGTGCGGCTCGCTTGGAGGCTCTTAAGCTCGGAGCTCAAATTCTGCCTCTCCTCCTCCATCACTGTTTTGGCCTTCTCGAGGCATTGACGTGCCTGAAAGAGAAGATGGACACGACACCTGATGAGTGCCATTTTTACACTTGCATGCGTTTTTAAAAGCGCGTGTGTCTTCCTCTTACTCTCTTGCTATTGTCGAGCTGTTCCTGGAGGCTGTCGATGGCAGCGCTGTGTTTGACTCTGAGTTCTGATAGCTGGGCCTCGTGGCGACGAGTCTCATCTTCAACACACCGCTGGAGATCATTCAACTCCGACTCCCGACGAGACCTGCGTAGACAGAAGAGGAAAGGGGTCAAAGGCGTCTAACTCATGCCCTTTTATTCTACTCACAACAGAAGCTCTCAAAGCCTAAATGCATGTGTGTATCCGTTACCTTAGCTCTTGCTGGGCAGCTGTGGTGTCCAGAGTGTCCTCCAGCTCAGTTCTCAAAGCCTCCAGCTCCTCCCCAAGGTCTCGCTTCTGTTTCTCCGCCCTTTCCCTCATCCCTCGCTCATTCTCCACTTCCTCCTTCAGCTCAGACACCTGGGACATGGCCTCCCTCAGTGCCCTCTGAGCTTCAGCACGACGCGCTCCTTCTTCCTCCAACCTGACAGAAACAGAGAAGCATTTTTTATTTGTTCCGCTCATGGTCATGCACAACTCCAGAAAAAACTAAAGTAGTTTGAAAGATCTACGAGAAGGCTTTATTTGTGTTACTGCGTCCATCATGTGTCCTCCTGTGTCTCACCGGCCCTGCAGGGTGGTGATTTCCTTCTCCTTCTGAGCCAGGCTGCCCCTCAGCTCGGCAGACAGCATGCCCAGGTCCGACAGCTGCTCCTGGGCCTCCACCGAGTCGTTCTCCATCCTCCTCTTCCACTTCTCCTGCTCTAAGCGACCCTGCTCCTCGCGCTTCAGGCGCTCTAAAAACAGTTGTAGAAGCAACAGATTACAAATCGCAGTATTTGAACCGAAAGGACATTGAGACAAAGTTGTATAAAAAGGATACCACCAGTCCCCTTATGAATTATGTCTGTGTTTGTATTCTTAAGTAAGATGCTAAAATGTCCAGGAGGACAACAGCTTGTGTGAGTTATGAGACTTAGGAGAAGTTTTCTTCTGTATTGTTCTTTCATTAAGATGAGATAAGAATATCTAGATTGAATGAAATGTCTGGTTAAAATTTCAGAATTGTTTTGGTGGACTGCTGATTCTCAATCAATGTAAGATTTCTCTAGATATGGCTAAAATGATGGTGGTGATTATTTTTGAGTAATACTGAGATCATATTCTTCACAATTCTTCACAAATTTTCATGAGAAAAATTGTTATTTTATCTTTCAAATATAGAAAATGTAACTTAAAAACACAAAAAAACCTCTTCTAAAAATACATTTGACTCTTGTAATTTTAATTCTATCACAGCATGCGACTGAAACACTACACCTGTTGCTGGTGTAATGACATTAGGACATTTACCCTCTAGGTCAGCGATGACAGCCTCCTGTTTGTTCTTGAGTTTGTTAAGACTTTTTGTTTTCTCCTCTTCCTCAGTCAGCTGATCGGTCACCTCGCTCAGACGCTCTTCAAACTGTTTCTTCTCCTGCTCAGAGAAAAATAACAACATTGGAATGAATCATGAAACGTGTAAAAAATACAATAATGCACAACAACAAAAATCCCAAAAGTTGATTAAGTTATATTGTGACGTCAACCTTGCTGAGTCGGTCTCTCTGCTCCACTGCATTCAGCAGGTCAGTGTCCAGACTCTTCACTTTGGTCTCCAAGGTAACCTTCTCCAGCAGGAGGCGCTGTCGGGCACTTTCCTCCTCCTCTAACTGCTCCTCCAGGTCCTAACAAGGTTAAGTAGCATGCAGGGAATGGAAACAAGCCCTAATTTAACTTCAAGAGCCGATAAGTCAGTATTAGTGTTTGTTTACACATTTTTAAATCTCCCAACCTGAACATTCTGCTGCATCTTCTTCTTCTCATTGGCAATCTGCGCGCCTCTCTCCTCCTCTTCCTCCAATCGACTCTCCATCTCGCCCAGCACCTCCTCCAGCTCCTGTTTCCGACTGGCCAACCGGGCCCTCATCTCCTCTGCCTCCGCGAACAGCTCTGCCTCCGCCTGCAGCTGGTCAGCCAGCACCGCCTTCTCCTCGATCAGCTAGAACGTGTCAAGGAAAGGAGGAGGAGGAAGAGGAGGAGGAAGAGTAGTGAGCGAGGCACTGATTCCTAGCAGAGGCATTTCAGTGTCGGGGGAGCAAGGGTGGACAGGGAGAAGATCCAGATGGAGGTTTGTTTACCTGAGCATGTTTCTTGTCCAGATCTGTGTAGTCCTGCTCCACTCGGGTGAGGTTGTCCTTGGCCTTCTGGAGGTCGGCCTCCCTAACCTGGATCTCCTCATCTTGCCGGGTCACCTGCAGCAGGGGCTTCACCTGGTCGGAACAGAACAAGGGGTCAGAGGTCAATGTGAGGGACGTCCCCATTCCTGCATCCCCTCTGATTTTATTTCCTGTATCAGACTTATTTTCTTTTTCTTTCCCTTATTGAGGATCTAAAGTCATTGTACGGGTTTTACTGCTGGGATGTCAGATATTTTACTAGTAAATATATGTCTCTTTATTTTTACTGTCACATGTTAAATAACGCTAGTTTGATTTAGTAGTACAACTCAAAGAAACTAAATCAAAGTAAAAAAGTAAAAACAAAACAGAAACTTTTCAGCGGTGACAGAGATCACTCGCAGATGAGTTTATTGTATATTTCACATCGGTGTTGTAATGTAGTTGTGCGCTCAGTACCTTGGTGAATAGTCGCCACCACTGCCAGTTCCTGAGTTTGAGGTAAGCAGCACAGTTCCTCTGCATCACCCTCAGAGCGCTCATCTGCTGCTGCTTCTTCAGGAAGGCTCTGAGAAGTGAAAAAGAAAAAGCAACAACAAATCAACAAAACTACACGTGCGTGTGCAGGTAGTCGTTGAAGGTGGTGGATCGTCCTTTCAGACACAGAACTAAATACATGTCAGGTATTAGCCCTCTTAAAACACAACAAATGACAACTTGAAACTTTGATTGTGTTCACTCTTTTTTTTCTGCTAGACTATAGCAGGAAATATCAAACTAGAAAGTTGAACTAGTCAAGGCATCACTGGGGACACTTAATTAGGGACTTCGGGGCATTTAGGACACTTAGTTTTGATTGGCATTTTAATGTTTTTAATGCATTATATGAAGCACTCTGAATTGCCTTTGTGCATGAAATGTGCCATACAAATAGACTTACCTCTAATTAGTTAGCCATTGTAAAAAATATAACATTAATATTAATGTCCTTTACAGGCCAAATACCTGTCAATGCTGTTGCTATTCCTGAGTCACTGATAGGGGCTGACAAAAGATTAAATATTCATGCTCCTTTAAGAGCGAAATACAAAACTGCCTCCTGGCAGCAAGCGAGTGCTCCTTACACCTGTGTTAGATGTCTGTCTACTCCTATGCCTTTAGTTTCATTTAGTAAGAAAGTGGTTGTTGACTAACTGAATAAATCAAGTCGATTTATGTGCAACAAATGTTTAAAAATGACCAACAGGAGAAACAACTCAGCATCTATCATACCTCTCTCCTCTGCTAATGTTTTGCTCTTACTTGCGTGCGAGGTAGCCTCTGGAGGCGCTCTGGAAGCGTATGATGGTGTCGGTGATCTTAAGGTCTCTTTCTTCTTCCAGGTGAGCCAGGACTCCAGCTCTGAAGAAGACTTTGCTCTGACCCACTCTGAACAGGTTGTGATCCAGCTCCAAAGCTCGGATCTGAACGAGGAAACAGTGGTTGGACACTTTCAACATTTGAATCATTATACAGTGAGTTGTATTCTTACAGTTACAGAAAAAGGACTCACCATGAGTTCTGATGCCTGTTTGCCATCCATGAAGGTGCGAGGAATGGCATTAGGAGTCAGGATCTCATATCTGGAGGACAAATGTGATTTTGTAAGTGTGAGTGTATGAGCAAGAGAGACAAGACTAAGGATGTGTAAAAAGGGTTGTTAGCAGGCGCCAGAGAGAGTGCTTGTTGAAGAATTCAGTGATTTAGTGTGTTTTGTCCAGTCTCTTCTGTGATATAAACATACAAACACACCTCTGTCTGAACTCCTGGAATGGGATGCGGTTAGGGAAGCCTTGTCTGCAGATACGGATCCCCTCCAGAACTCCATTACACCTCAGTTGGTCCAAAACCAGGTTGGGGGACAGTTTACCGGCCTGACGACAAGCAGACAAGACAAAGTAAAGAGTGAAAAAAATGGACATTTTAATTAAGACATTTCTTACTTTTTCCTTCCGCTGTTTTTATTTAAAACCGTGTACCCATGCCTATCACTCTCCTCCTCATCTGGTCCCCCCGTCTTACCCTCTTCTCGTGGTTGGGGATGATGCAGCGGAGGAAGTTGGGGTTGGTGTTCCTCAGCGTGGCCATCAGCTTCGTGAGAGACTCCTTGTAAAGCTGACCAACGGTCCTGAACATCCCCTTCTTCGTCTTCAGCCCTGACGCTCCGAACGTGACCGGCCCGCTGCTCTCTCCTGTCGACACCTGGTCCAGACCCACGATCCTGTCCACTGGACCAAAACACGGAACAGGGCTTCAGTTTCAGCAACAATTAGACGTTTAGTGGAGTTTGATTTGGCATGGAGGTGTCTGTGTGACACCTGCCTGCACATCCGCTATCAAGGCTCTGCACAGATGGTGACAGATATCAGATGGTAGAGAATGGACGAGTTCATTAGAGATGCAATGATATTGTTTCAATGCCAACACCAACAGCATATACTGTATTTGCTCGCCCCATATTGACCAGTAACATACACAGACACAGTCTTAGTACCGTGCAGGTGCATAACAAGTTTCCTAGCTTAACCTGTTAGTTTGAACAAGCCGCGACAAGGCATGACTGCAGGTTTGTTTTATTTTATTGAGTGAAATACTCTTGTTATGAAACTGCCAATTCCACAATCAGCCAAATATGACATTAATAATGCTATTACACCAATCCTGAGGTTGCTATTCAAGCTATTTAAATGTTAGTACTGTATGCCAATATGTTGCATCTCCAGAGCTCATTCAGGATCACATTTCTGCGTCGTTGGGTTTCATAAAACCTCTCCAGTGGCAGTTGTTTGTGGCAGTATTGTGCAGCACAACTCTTATGTGATCCTGAGAGTGGTTTTTGTGACTAATCGTGAGCATGCCACTACCTTTACACTGTTGAATTTCTACACAACCAAGATGAATTACTTCATTATAAACACAGCACACAAGCACAGCACAAGTCACTAAAAGCAAAAACTTGGTGAAAGAGCGAAGAGAGAACTGAGCAAACAGCACAGCGACGATATGAGAAAAAGGAATCAACAACATGAAACAACTCTAACACTACAGCACAACTAAAGAAGGAATCCAAAATGACACAAAAAAGGCACACTGCAATAAAACAGCGGGGTGACCGAAAACAAAGGAGTAATGTAATCAGAAGTGGGAGTGAGGAATGTGAGTGTGACACACAGACGAGGAGAAAAACCTACTGTCGGAGCCATTAGCCTGGAGTGTGGCAAAGGAATCAAAGAAGTATACACGAGGAAGAGTTTGAATATCTGATGCAGGAAAAAGGAAGGAAGGCCCAGGGAAAGAGAGAAGAGGGAAGGAAAGAAGGAGCCAGAGCGAGCACCGAATAAGTGGAGAGGGAAGAGAAAAGAACAGAAGGAAAAAGGATAAGAGCAAGCGAACACAGGAGAGAACAAAGAGGATGAAGAACAGAGAGATGAGCAGAGAGTGAGAGACAGCAGATAGATAGAATAGTTGCATGATAGAGAAAGAGAAAAGAGAGAAATACAGTAAAGTTAGTACATTTTGCACAAGAAAGCTTCATTATTTGTACTCGACAAGCTTGAAAAAAATGCAGTGAGTGAAAACATTTGACTTTTTCAGTTAACAGCATAATTTAAAAAACACGGTGGTGAATGAACTTGAGAGTAAATCAGTCTCACCCTCCTTCCAAAGCTCTGAGACAAAGTTATCAGACGACTGGTGGAGAAGAGACGCCACGTTGTCGTTCAGAGGATCCATGTTCTTCACTAACCAATCATGTGCCTTGTAGTCCACCTGAGGGACATTACGGATGGCGGGGGACATTTCAGTTGGTTTCATTTCAATTGGAAAGATGGTAGAAACAGAAAGATGTGTAAAAAAAAAAAAATGATACCTTGCCAGCATAGTGAATGATGGCGAAGTCGACTTCCCCGCGTGGTTGCTTTGGTTTGAAGAATTTTGGATGAGTGCCTTGCTCAGCAGACAGCTTCTCCACAAATGAGCGGTCCGTCGCCCGCGGGAACCAGCACTCTTCATCCAGCAGGGCCAGAACACCAGGCGGGTGGGCCTAACAGAGACAACAACATTTACTGTGAGGGAAATTTGGACTTTATTAATTCAAGATGACAAGAAATCAAAGCAATGTGTGTGCCTGCATGTTTGGCTTTCAATTTATGTTCTTTTATCCACTTTCACTCCCTCATCTATGGGCCACAGGTTGAATCTGCAACCTGAACTTCACCATGCTATTTTCCCACTAACACTGCACACTATTTATATGGTAAGTAAATATGGACTATCGGCATCTATATTCTCATCATTTAACACGTAATAATGTGTGCTCCTTATATAAAAAACACAAAACAACAACACTGTTTTTGTGTGTATTTACTGGTTTCTCGATGAGGTCAATGCAGGGCTGTAAGTCAAGGCCGAAGTCGATGAAGTTCCACTCGATGCCCTCCCGCTGGTACTCCTCCTGCTCCAAGATGAACATGGTGTGGTTGAAGAGCTGCTGCAGCTTCTCGTTGGTGTAGTTGATACACAGCTGCTCAAAGGAGTTCAGCTGCAGAGGGAGATTTAGGAGAGCAAACGAAGACTCAATAACCCATGTAATGTTAAGTATGGAAGACATTTGTGAGGACATTACACTGATGACAACCCACACCACTGCATGCCTATAACGCTTGCCCGGAGCTAATACTAATTGTATCAAGTCCTCAAAAATAAAAAAGGTAAACGCTCAGTCACGCTTGAAATATCCCTCATTATAAAAACATTTCAGAACAAATGCTGGGGTAAGGCAAAAGCCCACCATCATCCCTCGTGATACATTTGTATAAAATGACCTACTGCAAACAAACCATAATTACATAAACGTACTTGGAAGATCTCAAATCCAGCGATATCGAGGATGCCTATGAAGGAGGCTCCCTGTCTCTGTCTGCGATCCAGAGCTCTGTTGATCCTGTGGACCAGCCATCTGAACAGACGCTCATAGGTTGCCTTCGCCAACGCCTCCACAGCAAAGTCAGCCTACAGGAAGAAGGACACACTCTTAGATACACTTCACAGGAACAACATTTTTATTTAATCTTTCATCGGAATGAGCCCAAACGGCTATGCACATAAATCTCACCTGTTCTTTCGTCTGGGCCTTCTGCACATACTCTCGAGCCACTTTGATTCTGGGAGTAAGGATGGCCCGAGTGAACTCCAGCACGTTGATGCCCAGCAGATGGCACAGTTTCTGAGCAGCTGTGTTATCAGGCATTGAGGCCTGATCGTGGTTCTTCTCCTTCATGAATGAAATGTTCCCAAACTGGAGCACAGCAGAGATCACCTTAAGCATGGCTGAGGAGAGGCGAGACAGGCAGAAGGAAGGGGGTTTATAGCAGGGATCAAATTTGCAAAAAGCAAACTACTTTCTCCCTTCTCTATAGTCTCATCTCTTACATAACGACTCATCTGCGGCGAAGCCCATTATAGTCATGGAGTCCATGGTCTGGGTGAAGTTCTCTGAATCGCTCTGACCAGGAACCGGGATGGAGCCTCCACTGAGAAAGCGGTACTCATCAGCAGTTCCTAAGAGCAGGTCCGCTATGGATGGGAATAAAAAAGGTGAAACAGAGAGGTCGATTTAAGTAGAAAAGACATGAATTACTACAGGTCATATATACATTTTCACTGAAAACACATACAGTATGTTCTGTAGAACAGCAGTAGTTCATTATCACACGTTGGTCGACTATTCCTTTGGCTCACCTTTTGTCTCCTCTGAAGTTCCACACAACAACTGGTAAAAGATGTGGAACGTCCTCTCATCTTTGGCCTGACGGGTGGCCCGGGACTTTTCAAGGAGGTCTGGATTCATATGGTTAGGGAGATATACAGCTGAAACTACTTATATTAACCTTCAGTCATTTTCTGCTTATAGCAATTTATCCTTTTAAAATCTGAATATAGTATATGTACTATTAATGTATATGTAAACCTCTAAAGATGCAACTAATACATTTCTTTTCAAATGAACAACCCCACAAGCCAGTACTCCGATACACATAACGTTTCAGAAAGCACCTTAGGCCTTCAAAAATAAACTGAGGGTCACAATACAGAGATCAAGTATGTTCACCTACTGTACATATGTTGTAAATCAGGCAGCTTACTTCTTTTCAAACTCTTTGAATATATGTAAAAGGATACAGGTTTCGATGTTGGCACCAACGATGTACCCCGCCACGTCAAAATTAATGCGGATGAATTTACCCTGAGGAAGAAAAAAAATGTGGTTTTATGTTTCATTTAATTCCTCAAGTTGTATTATATTATTAAGTAAATGATCAAACTGATAATACTGATGACAGAAGTTTCAGGAGGTTATAAACATTATCAGTTTGCTTAATGTATCTTGTCTGCTCTTACAAATCTAGAGGAGTTGTCGTTTTTGACAGTCTTTGCGTTGCCGAAGGCCTCCAGTATGGGGTTGGCCTGCAGCAGCTGTCTCTCCAGCTCGCCCTGAGACACACAGGAGACGTCAGATCAGATTCACAGCTCAACAAAATACTTCCATAGGGCCTATACATTTACTAAAAATACACCATCTAATCCTGCTCTCTTTGGAGTAACGACTGATGTGTTATGTAAAACAAACAAAAAAAAAAAAAAGCATGACTCAGCCGTGAAGAGCAGTGACACAAAATGGTGCATTTTAGGGCCCTAAAAAGCAACCACAAACACACACCATCCCCAGACCCAGGAACACATGATTCTCAACATCAATAAGAGTAATGGGTCCTCGTTAGTTGAAGCGATCAATAAGGGCATCAATCATGTTCCACATTTAATTAATTAAAATTTAATTTCCTACATTATTAAAAGGCAATTCAACAAGAGTCAGTTGAGAACCACTGTTGCAGAAAAAGAAGGGCCGAGGGAAGCTGCAGATTTAGATGCCAACATTACACGCAAGATACATATTGGCTGATTCGAGCGAGCTACAATGCATTACTTAATGTTGTCGCATTGCCAGTGCAGCAGCTGTTGATGCAGCATCAGCAGCAAGTGATGGGGAGTTACTGAAGCTACAGGAGGTGGATGTACTGTAAAAGCTGGCAAGGAATGCCGACAAAGCCAACACAACAGGCGCGCACACACACACACACACACACACACAGTACAGTTCATGTGAAACCACGTCTACATCAGAAATGCCTCAAAATTCTATAGGTATTTAAAAACCTGTGGCATTTACAATTCACTGGTAATGGGAAGCCAATCATCAGCGTGATGAGAAAAATAAAATAAAACGTGCCAAAACTAGACATCCAGAAAGCCAGGATTCATTCAGATAAAAGTAAAAAAAATAAAAAAAATTATAAAATAATTTCAGCTCTGGTAAATATTCAACATGGAAAGTTTCTACAAAATGTGACCCCCAATGAATAAACCCCAAGTTGTCTAAATACTTTCATACTCACATATTGCATGCTCTGACGATTGTGTGGGGGGGGGGGGATGAAGTTTTAGGAGGGAGTAGAATGGGTTGATGGGTAAACATATGGATGGGATAAACAAACAAACAAAAAAAGACAAATAAGACAACAATAACAACAAATACAGGAATACAAACAAACAAAATCAAATATACTGAACAAAGCTCGACTGTTATGAGGAACCTCATCAGCGCTGACAGTTAAAGGTTTACGGTTAGTCTGTTGGTGAGTCAGTATCAGTGTGGAGTTCTTTAAGCAGAAAAGAGGACGGGACAAAAGCACAGGACAGGACAGCAGGATAGAGTTAACTCACCCTGTTCCCCAAAGTACTGCCTCTTGTTAAGGACCTTGAGCCGTCCATCTGAACATGCAGGAAAGAGAGAGAGAGAGGCAACGCAGAAAGAAGAGAATGAGGGGAAACAAGTGCAGGAAGGAAGGTAAGGAAAATCTCTGAGAAAATGTGCGAAAACGAGGACTGATGAAACCCACTGCATGGTGAGGTAAGAGGATCGTACCCGCAGGAAACCCATGATGTCAGTATGAACAAATAAGTCAAGAGGAAAGCGATGTGATTTAGACTTTGAACTATATCACAACTGAAAACCAACAAGGTGGGCCATGTTAGGTTAAAGGAGTAGTTCTACATTTTAGGGAAATATTCTTAATCGCCTTCTTTCTTTCCTTTCCTACAGCCTCATCATACTTCTTTTCTGAATCTTTTATCAGTTTCCCCTTAACGCTCCTTCATCACTTCTTCACCATCACTATTTTTCCTGTTATTTTTTACCCCTTCATTCTTAATGTTCCTAGAAGCCTTCTTCTCTTTGTATGTTGTTTTTCCAGCAGCTCTTCTTTCATGCTGGCTTCTGTGGTGTCTCTACTGGGACATACCTGTATAGCTTCCTTGTTCCTACCCAGAGTGCCACTCTTATGGGAGGAGGCAACGTGAGCCATATACTGGATGACTTTCTTAGTGTTCTCTGTTTTCCCAGCTCCAGACTCGCCTCTGGAACACACACACACACACAAACACAACCGAGTAAGGAACACACACGTACAGAATAAATACTATTCTCTTTACAAAACGGTCCATCTTAAACACATATGGTCTCTATTATGAATGGTATATGCATTTAAAAAGCTCATTCATCACACCAATAAATATAGAGCTCATGCTGTGCATTCAAAGCCACAGGTCTAAACAGAAAGCAGGTGTGGAGGATACAGGCTGTGTCAGTATTGTTGCTTTTGGAGAAGAACGAAGAGGTTGGAGTAAAAATAGCAACTGTAAAAGATCTAAATGAAGCAGACGCCTCGTCCCAAATACACTGATTCAAGATGGACCTAAAAGTGGGATCCTTGACAATGACAGGAAGAGTCTGGCAGGAAGACATGATGACAGAGAGACGGGCGGCAGGCCCTGGGGCAAGCAGCGACGTAGACAAACCAGGGGTACAAACAGACACATTACAGGCCTGACGTTTTTGCTAAGATTTGATTGTTCTGTTCTTTAAATTCATGTTTGACAATGGCCTATATCAAACATCAGTGTGAACAATGATGTGTCCTGCATTTGTACATTTGCAATAAAAACAATTTCATATTCGACATGAACTGTGAAGCTCTGCAACAAATGATATCTGTGCAAGACAATTAATCGTGGAAATCATTGACATACGGTTAAGAAGGCCAAAAAGTACTAAAAGGCAGAACTGTAGATGTATTATTAGCTGCATAGAGACAAGAGTAAGCACAGTGGAGCGCTTACCCTTTAATACATATCTTATAAGTTTGTTTTTCAAGATTTCCATTCTTCATGAAAACATAAAACATTTGATACACATTTGCTTGAAATCTAAATATGTAACAATGACATGCATATGTGCATGGAGGCACACAAAGGAAGACACATGAAAGCATGCACACTCCCACAGAGGCAGACGGTCTCCATGTGACCCAAACAGAGATTTTCCTCACGACAAAACACAAAGCATTCACAGACCCACCACTGACGTCCTAGAGTAGGCTACTCACGTGCAGAGGATTGCCTGATCTTCTCTGTCTGCGAGAGAAAAACAATGTGAGGACAAATGAGTGACAGATAGACGAGTGTTAAACATGTGGTTTAATACATCAAACAGTCACAAGGATCCCAACTCTGCCCATTTAAAAATCTTCGCATGTTGACATGATTCCTTGATATAACACACTGTAAGGTGCTGTATAGGAGCGAGGAGGTGATATTGCCAGTGGTTGGCTCATGTGGCACCAAGCACAGGATATTTAGGCCAGGATCATCGTGACATGAAATCTTCATATCGTCCAATGCCTCTTCGCACCACAAGTTTCAATGGGTAGTAAATCATACCCATAAAAATGTGGCACTAGCCCTCTAGCCCGCTGCTACTGTGTATACATCTCTTATTAGCACTGTAGAGAGCAGCAGGTCACAAGCTGAACTGGTCTCTCCAGGCTCCTAAATCACACAACACTAGTAGACAATGGGTGGACATTGTTCGCAACATTACCTTGTGCTATTCAAGATTCCCACATGTTCAGTCTAGAAGAATTCATACTGGTCCTACAGGTCGGACCACTGTGGTGGCACACCTACAACCTAACCTTGCAGACAGGCACAGACAGAGCGTCATCTCTCCTGATTTCTCAGGGAGACATCCTGAGGCAGAGACGTTGCTCAATTCTTAACTGCTTTTTAATGGTTGCTGGGAATTCTCATGAGCTCAACATGACAGGTAGGGCCAAAGAAAACGTTTGTCATGCATGGCTGTCACAAGTATAATATATGCTTACCATCATCACCACAACAAATAAACAACAGTATCACTGAATCTACCATTCATTACACTACCCTACTATAAGAGAGCCACACCTGGAAATCTCTGTTGCGTAAAATACCGTCTGGCTTATTTCTTTTGACTTTTAAAGGCTTTTGATAACAGCCACAGGTCAAGAATATACCACACCTTCAAAGAGTGTTCATGGTGGGGCTTAGCGATCAAAGATCAAGGACGGGATGCAGTGCCACGTTCCAGGTGAGCTGATAACCGACGTATGGATTAGGTTAGTGTCAAGAGCTAGTCAGGGGTCAGGGGTGAGAGATAGTGATGAATACCTTGTAGCATGCTGCGATAGGCGGCCTCTGATATGGCGTAGATGTGCGGGGGCATCTCGTGGCGTTTTTTGCCCCGGTACATCTCCACGATGGACTCTGTGTAGATGGGCAGGTTCTTGTAAGGATTGACCACCACACAGAACAGCCCTGAATATGTCTGGAAAAAACACACAGAGCAGAGAGATTTACATTGACCGTACACTCACAGTGCAGTTCATGGAGCGTTTTAGTTCAAACAATTAGGATCAGTCAAGGCAGATTTGAGTCAGAATAAATCTGCATTATTTTATTTTAGGATGATTTAACAAGAATCTCTCTGCACACGCTCCGTCACTTGAGTTAAATGGATTGTGCTCGATTCAAGGAAACTGTCAATAACTGTGGGGGGACTTGACTTCTCCCATTTGATAACTGCGGGAGTAGCATACCTTTATTAAACTATTGCTTCAGCAAAGTACAGCCTGTCTGAACATTTAGGGATCATACATTTCCAGCCTGACGCTCCATATACATAACGCCAATCATATCATAACATACGCACACATGATCACAAAGAAAAAATCTGTTTTTTTTTCACATTCTAAAAATGCAAAAACAGACTCTTGCACCAAGGTTTATAAATGTCAGTTCATTCAAAGAGGATTTTGGCTCATGTAAATTAGGGCTGCTAGTTATGAGGAAAATATGCAATAAGCATATTGAATATCCTGATTTTGCTTGCGATAAATAAACAGATATTAAAAAGCGTAGTTCAGTTCTACCTTTCTGCTGCTTTCAGAACACTGCTACATGCTAATACAAGAAATAGCTTGTTGTATTAAAAAAATTAGGAAATTATTTCCAACATATCTTTTATTGAACATTGAACTGAACACAAAAGAAACCAATAAAAAAAGATAGAAACATTTCAAAGTGCAGTCTTCTACTGATACTCTCTTTCAACTAACTCAATATCGCAGTCTTTTGCAATGTGTTTATTGCACAAGTTAAAAAAAAACGATATATTGTGCAGCTCTAATTTAAATGCAGCCAGCGATTCTCTACAGTGTCCATCCACACTGTGAGTAACGTCAGTGTTTTCATAATGCATTCCAACTGTAGTGAAATACATGATAATGACATAAAGCACTCTCATCTTATGATATTGTCACAGGCCTCTTGCAGCTATTCCAACAATCTATCTCCGCTCCTTTCTTAAGCTTTCCTCTCAGCATCATCCTCCATCATTCAAGCCATTAATAGGCAGCGCAACTACATTTAATCGGCAATATATGCATGTCAATTATCATCGGCTTACATCACTATGACTTTCATTCATATCTATCCTATCCAACTCATATCTCTTCTTTGCACTCTCGTACTTCTTTTCTGCAGGAGAAACTGGAGATGCCTCCCACTGCCGTCTCCACACACATGAACAACTTTGTAAACGGACTCCTCACCTCTCTTGCCACCCCGTGTCAGTTACACAGGAGATGCCAGAGGAGCTAACACGTGCATGTACATCACAGGGAATGTGCACACAAATATGTATGTGAACATTTGCATTGCTGTGAGAACAATGTTCACAGCTTCTTTATTAGTTATATGCTGTGAACCTTCTCATGCATTCATTGTTTCGTGCACTCACATAGATCAAGCCAGAGTAGTATCTCTCTCTCAGGTTGTGCAACACCGAGGCTTCGTTGAGGCAGGTGAGGTCGGCCATGTCCTCTACTTTGCTGAAGCGCGGGGGGTTCATTCGCTGCACCTCCTCCCTGGACAGAGTCACCTTCCTCTGGCTGTCTGTCAGCTCAACCTCCACCTCATCACCGCGCTCCTCCCGAATACTGGCCGACTGGGGGTATAAGGAGAGAGACATTTTTAATAAAGACAGAATGCGAGATGAAGGAAGAGAGAGTTTTTGTTCAATTAGTGGAGACTTTAAACTTTTAAATCATATTAAACTAAATATCTTGTGGTTTTGGACTAACACAATGAGAAATTAAAAAATGCATCACCTTGGAAGACTGGTGTGGACATGTTTAACTATTAACCAACATTTTATAGACCAAACGATTACTTAAGAAAATAAATTGGCAGATTAATGGATAATGAAAATAATTGTTAGTTGCCTCCCTATATAAACACACAAAAACTCTGGTCTATTCCTTTAACTCTACAGTAACCCAGTTGACTAAATGATGCAAATATTGAAAATATATTTATGAAAATGTTTGACAGAATCTATGCCAGTTAGCTTTAGAGCAAGAGTAGTCACTGTATTTGACAGCAGACAAGAATAGAAGGTGACAGAAACGAATAACTCTCTTGTCATGCTGTTGGTCTTGTGCTTGTTGGACAGGAAGTGCACTCTGGGTTTGACCAGGTCACAGGATTCTGCTCTGCTACACTTTATACTTGACATGCACAACACACAAAATATATGCGCGTGTGTGAGAGTATATTAGTCACAGATTACACTACATGCTCAGAATATGAAACTGGATGAAAGCGTGCGTGTCTGTCTGTGTATTATGAATGTGTATATTCGGTATGTGTGTGCGTGTTTGTCCTACACTGCCATTCTCAGATCATGAGTGTAAAATGAAGTCAGTGTCGCTACAACGGCCTCTTTAACATTAGGAGGCTGAAGGAGAGTATTGTTCTATTCATAGAGCTCTCTATGAAACCAGTCCAGCAGCGAGAGGAGGACTCAGAGATAGGACATACAATTCATATGTCACATCCTACAATATGCACCAATGAGAACTCCTAATGTGCATTATACGAGTACCCGGGAAAAGTGGAACAAATTCATACGGACCCTGTGACAGTCATTAGGACTACATGTGTTAGAGAGCATCACAAGGCATATTAAGGACTCTAATAGGACAGTGGAAAGCATGGAAAAAATGGTATTGTCGTGAGGATAGAAACCTCATAAAATGATAACACACACCCTGTACTGCTTTGCCTCACGTGTTTGACACACCTTCAAATCGAAAGACCACACTTGGAGCTAATTATTTACCAGAGGATTAATACTTAGAAAGTGGGAAACAGGAAAACAAGTTGTTGAAATAAGTTGCATTTAGCCTAGAGATTCAACTTGTTTAATCTCTTTACATTCAGTAAGAGTTATCCATTTCTTTCAATACCCGCCTTACCTCAAAGCCATGCTTCTCCGACGGCACCCACACCAGTCTCTTAGCCGCCCAGTCGGCCTGGCTGGCTGCGGAGAACATAGAGTTGGAGGTGGGAGACCCTGGCGGCGCAGCCCCCGATGTCAGTAAGCGGGTGACATCGTTGACACCGCCCCCCGTTGGCTTGGACATGGTTCTACTGGCACTGCGTGAGGAAAGAACAAGGGACAAAAAAAGATGAACATTAAAAAGTAAGCCGGTGTTAAATTCTTTTTTCTTTTTTTCTTTTTTCTTTTTAAATCACAGGACTACGGTCTTGTGGGAGGCTTAAAACTGGAGCATTTAGGATGATGTGTAGGACTGTCGGACAGTGACACTGATGTGATTCTGTGTCAAGACACACACGTACTCCATGTGCACCCACACATAAAGGAAGAGCAGTAGTAAGCACGCAAGTAGCATGCAGGCCATATCCAGCTGAGATTGGGTCAGGGATGGCCTAATTGAAAGACAGCAAATCAAGGAGAAGGGAGGACGAAAGACAGAGAGATCGGTGGGTGGAGGGGTGGAGGGTGGAGGAAGAGCGAGATACATCAATCTACTGAGTAAACTGACATGACAGTGAGAGGGGGAGGGATGGCGAGGAAGAGGGGAAATGGGTTGGACAGCAGTGAAGAGGATGTAAATGGACTGAATCTATTGTTAACTGAAAGAAAAAGAAGCACCCTTCCTTCTACTAGAGGCCACTCAGTAGAGATACAACTCTAGTGAAGCTGAGAACCAGTGGACACAGTATCCTGTGAAAAATGAGGTGACAGCAGCTAGAAGTGGAACATGAAGAAACATGTAGACAACCTCCAGTCAGAGCGACTGTAGCGCTACAACAGTTTCTTGATTTGGTCTGACAAATAAGAAATAATGTTCAGCAGGGATTTCGTGAGAGAAGTTCTCTCGGTGGAGGAGAACTCATGACTTTAAAGCTTTTCATTGAGGCTAGCAGGAGGGACATTGTTTCAGATGGGCTAGTTGCTGCTAGGTCCTGAAAGGCCCATAATGACCATTCAATGGTAACTGTCACCCATGGACAGAACACGAGATCAGATAATTATTGGCGAAACAATAAGTTGATCGACAGAATAGGCTATTTTGACAATATAGTCATGATTTAGGTCATTTTCACACAAAAAAAAACATTCACTGGTCACAGCTTCTCAAGTGTGAGCTTTTTAGTTGTTTATGATAGTAAACAGAATATGTTTGGATTTTAAACTCGCAGACTTTTTAAGACGCCACCGTGGTCTCTTAGAACTTGTGATGGGCATTTGTCGCTATTTGCAGACTTTCAAAAGACCAAACATGAATCATGAAAATAATCAGTAGATGAATCAATAATAGAAATGTCATTAATTGCAGACAGACAAATAATTACATACTGTTAGCACAACTATGGACATCCATGCAGCTTACAATCTAATTAATGGACTAATTACATAGCAACTACACTTTTCTACACAACTGTTTTTCTAGAAGACCTGGAAGTTACTGCGGATAGGTTAATCTAAATTTAATAACCTGATTAATGTGGCAACCAAGATAGACGTAGCCTACAATTTAGGAATGAAACCCTTCAAGCTGTCCCACTGGAACTCTGAATGATGCGTAACAATTGCTAATGTATTCATTCACTGTTTCACTGATGGATGAGCTTGCTGGCAAAGTGTTGATATCCAAATAATGTGTAAAAGATCATTACAGTGATCAAACTAAGACTTTATGGAGGAATGCGCTGACACAAGGTTTTAGGGGATAAAGGACGCTTGAGTAAGAGCAAATGTCAACTGTTAGGCGTCTCCATGCCTCTGCAGGTATGTCATCTGGCTTGATTCCTGCTATGCATCTCAGTCTCAGTTTTTTCCACTCTCTCCGATCATAAAAGGGCCCAGTCCTCAACCCTGCCTTAACCATACCTGTTACTCCAATACGACACTGGGTGTGGAGTAACAGGTTAACAAAAGAGTTGCCACCACCCAGCCACTCGGTATGGAAAATATGTGATCCCTCAGTGGATTGATGTTTGAAGGCTGGCTTTAGATTTTTTTGATTGTCAACAAATCCCATGAAAAGACCAAAAGCCAACAATGCGGTAGTCTTTAAATGCTTTACAACTTCTCTGTTTTGTCTGTGGAACTTAGCCCCAAGCTCATTTGTCTCTACTGAAGACACAAACACACAAATAAGTGGTTTTGTGGCCTTTTGATTTACTACAACAGTAGGCACCATAGCTTTTAGCAAACACAAGTAAAAAGACATGTGACTGGGAATATTTTCAGCAAACTCATTTCATACTGTAGTGAGTAGTTACATCACCAGGACAAGTATGTGGGTTTTGTGGACAATCTAGTTTCCTAGAAAATGGAAATGGAGGAATTGAATCAACTGTTTAGCACACACATGCACAGCACATACAGTGAAATGTAGACTCTGCATTTAACCCATCCTAGTATTCGGGGCAGTAGACAGCTACTATACAGCTGTTAGGGCTAACCCATTAGATGAAGCATGTCACCCAGTGCATCTTTGTGTCTGACTGATGCGTTTTTGGAGGTCTATGTACAGAGGAATTAACTATATGTCAGGCTCCCGCTACACAGGCAGTACTTCATCATCAATTAATTGTTGATAATTACATTTTTTTTTTTAAAAATCAGCTCTATCCCTAAATTATCTTTAACGGTGATTATAGAAGAATACTTTGCATACCAACACTACACTTTAACTGCAGTGTAGGATGCGGCTGCAGACTCCCATCGATGCCAATGATTCACCAAATGCAAAGTCCATACACACACACACACACACACACACACAGGTTGTCGCAGTACAGCCTGGACTGACCAGCAAACTCGTCCTGCAGCAGCTGGAGTTGCCAAAACCTGACTGCTCTCCTCCATAGCAACACCCAGCAGCAGCCCACAGACAATACCTTCAGCATCTGAACTGAGGTCATTCAATGCGGGGGGTCTTTTGGGGTGTGTGCCTCTGTATATATGTGTGTGTGTGTGTGTGTGTGTGTGTGAGGGTAATTAATGTGTGGGTGCCTGCGCGTGATTGCGCGTGTGTTAAACGGGTGGGGGAGCAGGCAGGAGACGCCTTTTTTCTTCAGCTTTGCATCGATGATGATATATTGTGTGATCTGCGCACTTTAGCGGACAGTGAGGAGGAGAGGTGACATTATTAAGCCACTGTGGCCATGATGATAATTATAGTGCGGCTGCAGAACAGTACAGCTGCGGCGTGACCCCTATATATTACCTGCATTTTAGGTCAGTAGCTCCAGCACAGAAACTGACGAAAGCAACCACACCTTGAACATTAGACACGAACAATCACATGAGCCCCAGCCTTTAATTGACTGTGAACCTCATGTAGTAGCAGCCACGACCAAGCCATTCTCACTGAGAAAAATAGCTATTATTATGATATGACACAAAGATCACAGTAGGCCAATAGGCTGACTTATAATTATATGGGTCGAAATCCCTTCTTGTGTGGCCATTAGACACATTAGACACAGTTTTCCATGGCCAGACTTCAGGTCATCTCGATGAAAGTCTCTGTTCGAAGGCGAACATAAAGATCCAACCTGAACGTCTCTAGTCCACCAACCTTTCATATTTAGGCGTTATGCCACCGCATTTAGACCAACATAGCGAGGTTAGCCAGCTTCACTGAAATATGATACGTTCAATATATTACACTGGCTATTTACGAGTTGGATTAGAGGAAATGCAATTAAATATCTCACCTTAAGGTTTCACTCAGAGTCGTGGATAAGGCTGTGGTGCAAAGAGAACCGGGGTGAGGCTGTTTCGTGGGTATTTTCCTGCCTGATAGGTGTGTAGCCTACCGCATATGCGGCTTTTATCATTGCACCGCTCTCTCGCTGGAGCCGCACTCACACTTCTCGATGAGAATAAAACAGAGCAGTGAGGGCAAGACGGCGGCCTCAGCCCGGGGGAGACACTTCCTGCCAGCAGACCAACCAGGCACAAGGAGACGGTTTTTAGTCCCGCCTCAGAGAGAAATAGCTCCAATCAAAATCTACAACCGAGCAGTAGACCCGCCTCATGAATACGACGGGAACTTTCCGCCCCACAACTGGCATGAAACGGGTTCGGCGACGAATAGTGTTAACGATAGCGCGAGGATCTCCGCCATTAGCCAATGCTAACGGCCGAGAGGCGGGGCTAACTGTGACTGACGTGTCAAACAGCTAATTGGAACGCTGCAGCAGGTGCCTGTGCGGCACTCTCGCGCTAGAGTAGGGAGATTTGCGCGCCCTTTGTTTACCACTGAGTGGTGGCGAGTGACCGCAGACACAGATCTGAGATCGGATTTGTTTGAATCCACAACCAAACACAACCGACGGTGTGCTTGCAATGATCTGATTCCAGGCGCGTGATTCAGATCATCCCAGAAAATCCGAGTGAACCACAGTACCCGAGGTACCAGGGTTCTGGGGCTATCGGCTACCAATGTAAAAATATCATAGGAGTCATAATAAATTAATAAATATGTATCAAATATATATATATCTAAAAAAATATATGCAAATCAGCTTATAAATATAGTTGACTAAATAAAAAAATTAAAAAGGTTAAGGTCCACTTCCTAGCTTCATATAGCCTATATAAACATGTCATTAAAAATATATATTGTTGTAAAAGTGTCATTTTATTCCTTGACGAGTAAGTTATCATACATAATCATATATATACATAAACATATATGCATATATATACATATATATATATATGTATATATATATATAAATACATATATATACATATACATATATACATATATATATACATATACATATATATATATATATATATATATATATATACATAAATAAAAGAAATTCTATGAAATATGGCAACATTTTATCATGGATGATCTCCCATCTCACATGATTGATTGTCTGCGTGGTCTCTCTATTTTCGCCACACTAGTGTTATAAAAAAACATTATATTGTGGTCAAGCTAACCTATATCTCAATTTATTTTCGTCACTTTATTGTCTTAGTAGTTACATTTTTGTTGTAATTTTTACATCTGAATTTATTTTTATTTTATTGAGATGTTTGTAATGTACAGTAAGTGTTTTTGTATCGTCAAGGTTTGGCTGTGTGGTCTGTATAGATTCTTGAAAGAAAACAAAATAAAACAACAACTATTTAACTGTGTTGTACGTGTCTAATCTGTGTAAAAACCATAATCATAATCCAGTCATTTAAGGTAAAATATTTAACAACATGATTGTAATAGTTTTTTTTTGCATGTCACAGGTAGTTTTCTCGGAATACTCATTCCTAGAGGAATTATATATGTACATGACCATTTGCCATTTAATGGCAGGTTATATGTTTTTTTCAAAGCATACAAAATAAAGATTATTATAGGGTCATTATTATTTCCACAAGGGTTGTTTTATTCTTCTGAATTATCAGCAGAGATAGAGTTTTGCAGAAGCTTACAGGTCATTTTGACAACACAATAAAAATAAATCAAAACGTTAACTGTCAAAGTTGTACAATTCTGTCATTACAAGATATTTATAGTTTTATTTACATCGGTCAGTTTTATTAATTCTTCACTCCACTTGTACCTGTAAAAAAAATCAAAATTTTTTATTTTGGTTGAGGTTTAAGTTCACACTGTATGCAAAAAAAGAGAGCAGTGAAAAATTACACTTTACATCTGGATGACATTTGTAAATGGTCAGTAGGCTTGCCCCGCAAGCTACAAAGAGAATAAATAAAGAAGAGACCAATAATTGCAATTCAAATCGCTGTGTTTTATTTGGTCTACAACACAGTTCAGTTTCAGTGTTCTGTGCCTGAGGCAGCTCTGAAATTACATTTCAGTGTTGAAGCAGAAAGGTTTCCCTTTCTCTTTAGAAAAATAACCCAGGAAAGGTATCTACAGTTTTTATTGGTTTCATCTCACTCATTTATTAAAAATGTAAGTATACTATGTATTTTACACTATGTATATTATAAATACCTACGATTCTTTTTTAAACGTGTGTACTGCGAGAGGTGAATCCTAATCAACCAGTGAAATGATCAAATAATCCATCAGGCTATTTCTTTCTGGGGTTTTCAAAAAGCGCTATCGAAGTTAAAGTGATGGTGCAGTAAGTTCAAGTTACAAGTGGAGGCAGGGTGAATGACATGACCCACCATGGAGCCTATAAATAGAACATGGTAGCCAACAAGGAGAAATGTAAGGGAGGACACAAACATAAAACAGCATTAACACTAATTGTAACAGATAATATGTTATAAACACCTCAACCCCCCCTGAGGTAAAAACCTTTCAATAACTGAAGTGAAACACTGCGACTGATGCATTGAGGTTAACGTGCTGATCCAGCAACACTACTGTGCTGTTGTAGAGCTTCATTAGTGATATTAGTCTTCATATAGCCTACTACTTTAGTGCAAAGTACAAGTTCTTAGGAAGTGCGTTGGACAGGCCAACACTTATTATCATGTTGCACTCCTGACATTGAGTCACCTTTACCAACACATTCTGTAAAACACTGAAATACGCAGGTGGCATAATTTACTGCAAATCAATACAGGATCTTAAATAAAGAAAAACA
The DNA here is from genome assembly GCA_943593645.1 of Bovichtus variegatus. Taxonomy (NCBI): domain Eukaryota; kingdom Metazoa; phylum Chordata; class Actinopteri; order Perciformes; family Bovichtidae; genus Bovichtus; species Bovichtus variegatus. The sequence goes on from CALSCE010009506.1 coordinate 4,882,210, forward strand.
TTCCAAGTGCTTTGTAATATAACAAAAAAAAAAAAAAAAAAAATGTAGTCTACAATACAATACAGCTAAAAGCCTCTTTATGTTATCAGTGCATGTTCATATTGAGACTATTCAATTACTGAGCAGACTCAGAGCATAGACATTTTTGTCTACTTAGAACAACATCCTGCAAAGTGATTGAAAAACACTCTTGCATAAGAAGCATTATGCAAAAACACACAATAAAAATAAGCTTTAAGCACATTTCAAACAGGAAATCAACTGCTGCAGATAAAGGGCAAGTCGCAAAAAATCTCTGGTTTCTTATGAAGGCACCGCTCAACACACTGTTCTCACAATTTGTGAGAGAAACCAACTGTAACACATTTGAATTAGAGTAGGGTGTCACATGATTTTATGGGCACAAAAATACAGAATAATTTTCAATGAATGTGTTGTATTTTCCAGTTTAATCCTCATCCACTTGTGCAGATGTTAAACAGAGGTTTTATTTCTCAGAGATGCAGAAACAGCAGGCCATCATCCCCACCAACACCTCCACCACTCAGTTCAGTTATGTCCTAGTGATGTTGGAGGTGACCTTCGGCCTCCTGTGCATTTACAGAGTTGACGAGAGCATCCTCATCCTTTAACCTTTGTTCAGTCCGAACCGTCGAGGGTCTTCCAAGTGCCAAGACACTTAAAAGATTATGTTCAGGCGCTTCCTCTGACCACATGGCAATCAACTCAACACAAAATGTCAGATTAAATGAAGCAAACGTTAAAACGAGTGAACATTTTTTGCATGACACGTAGGAAAAAAAAAGCCCAAAAACAACAACATACAGTACATAAAATGGAAAAGAAACTGCTCAAAACTGCTGCTAGTTTTCAGCCGTTTCTCCATGTTACTGTTGCTCTGCTTTGGCTCTACAAGTAGCCTAGCCTAATACTCCACTACATTCTCAACAACTCCACAAAGCTCAAAGAATCACAAAATGTGCACTATCCATACTTACCATACGAAAATAAAACATTTTAAATGATAAGTCAGCATCATAGTGGAATACATTCCTGAGTTGTACCTCAGAAGGTACACTACCATTCCTTTCATACAGAAACACCTCAAAGAGAGATCATAAAACTGGAGGTGCAGTTGCATGGTAGAGCCACCACGGGGTGCTCTTGTATATTCTGCCACTCCGTCATTAGAGCCAGATGGGTGCGTTGTGGTGTGATGGGCCAGATGTGAGACTTAGCAGACAAGTTTTCAATGATCCTAAAAGATTGCCAGGACCAATCAGACAACTAAACCAGTGTAAAAAACCCTGCTCCCCAAAAGACAAACCCAAAACTGTCCCTCTATCTCTCCATATCTTTTATATTTCTCTGAGCAATCTAATCTGTATAGTAGAGCTAATCTCAATCCCCCAACATTTTTAAAAGTTGGAATGGATCTCTTGACTTGCAGCTGTTCTGGACTTTATTTCCTGTCCAATCCCTGTAAACAATGTCACTTCCTATGATTTGTCCTGACACTGGCCCCATTTCCTTTTAATCCCGTCTCTCTTGGTCTGCCCGTTCCTACCTGTCTAACCCTCTCTTTTTGCCTGTCCTCTAAACCTCTGGGTCAAATGTATGCCTCTTTTCCCTTAAGGCCTCCTATCCCACAGGTTCAGTTGTAGTGGAGATGTTCTGCAAGGGATTGCCTTCGGGTTGGTGGGGAGGGACACTCGGGGTCTTGGCCAGGCTCTTTATCGGGGGAGATGAGCTGCAGAGCAACTTCGTTCTCATAGCAGAACGATGAGCGTGAGCTTTGAATGTACTTCTGCTCGGCCAGCTCTTTAGCGCTGCATGAAGGTGTGTTCGGGATTTCATATGTTCGATTGAAGAATGAGTAGTCCACCTGGAAAAAGACCAGAATACTTTTTTAATATGCATTTCATTGTAAAGTAACAAGGCAAGAGTCTAGCCATGCTAGCAGCTCTGTGAGGCTGTATTTAGTTATAGCTGCGCTTTGAGCTACAGTCTAACATCAGCATACGAACATTCTCACAGTAACAATGCTAACATGCTGATGTTTAGCAGGTTAATGTTTACCGTGTCACCAGCTCAGTATAGTATGTTAGCATGCTAACATTTGACACTTAGCACTAAACACAAAGTCCTAAAAGGTCTCGTTTTGTCCACAACTGTCAAAGAGGAGTAAAGAAAACAGAAAATATTCACATTTAAGAACATGGAATCAGAGAATTTGGAATAAAAAAAAAATTTAAAAAACATATTTTTACCCAAACCTATTATCAAAATAGTTGCATTAATTTAATAGTTGACAACTAATCGATTAATCTTTGCAACTCTATTTTGCAGGCGTTTGGTCATAAAGCAAAGTACTGGACATATTACATTTCGACCTGTTGATGCCGTTGGATCATCAGGATCTTTGGGATACATTTTCTGAAAACCGTGAATGTCTGTACACAGAATGTCTGTGCCAATCCATCTGATAGTTGATTTATTTACATTTGGATCAATGTGGTGGTGGACCAACCAACCAACCAACATTGTCATCCCTAGAGCCACTCGAGCTACCGTGATTACAAACACTTAATATATGCAGCCCTCCAAACTATAGTAACGTAATCATGGATACCACTTTAGGCATAGCATTAAGGGAAGAGAAGGATCCATATGTTTCCTATATATCTCCCCATCCTTCCTTTCTGACCTGGTAGCAGTCTTTCCTCTCGAAGAGCACTGGTTCAAATCGGTGTCCCCAGTGTATTTCAGAAGCCAGATAGGAGCTACGGCACTGTGTGGTCATGGCTGTGGCCTCCACCATGCCCTCGAGTATGACCACCACCTCCAATTCAGAGTCATTTTCCAAGGTCTTTTGGTCGATCTCAAAGAAGGGTGACTCGTCATTGATCTCGTGGACAATTGTCACTGGCGAGACCAAGAAGATGCGGTCGGTGCCGTTGTCAAAACCCACGTTGATGTCCATATTGTCCAGCGGGAGGAACTCTCCCTCTTCTGTCACCCTTGGCTGAAGTTGGGAATGGAGAGTAAAATAAAGTCACTATTTAATACATTAAACTTTTCACATTGGATGTTGTGACGTTGCAACATTGATTTTCACACGTGGGAAAACATTAAATGGAAACTACAAAAGATTTCCGATATGAAACCTGCCAAAAGCAGACATGACATGATCAAGTAAATTAAAATGAAACTAGTACTCTGGCTATAAAATGCAACACAATGGTATAGAAAAACAGGGCATTCATGGGACACCTTGAATATTGTCAATGGAAATTTTAAATACTCTTGACACCATTTCCTAAGGTCATCTTTAGAAATTAAATTTCTTACCCTGACCCAAAAGCTTAGTATTTGGTTATTATATTCAAATGACTTTGACTATGCAAGTCTTTAGTCATACATAGGCTTAACACTCACCCAACCCTTACTATGGAACAATATCCAGTCCCAGCATTTAGAATTGTATTTCTTTGATCCTCGCAAACTTAATCCCATCTGCTTGAACTTTGATATGGTCATGCTATTAAGAGAGATCCAATTGTCTATGCTGTAGTCACAATATTCCACAGATTTTGACCCTCCGGACAACTCTGGCAGCATAAACACAAGTATACACACACAGCATTGATGATGAGAAAACATTTACAAACATAGGAAATATGTTTAAAGCTACAGACATAAAGCCAGACAGTATGGTAAACATAAGCTTACACACATTACAATCACCTAACCCACATAGAGCACACATAAGGGAAAATGAGATGACGAAGGACAATGGTTCTCAGTTAAAAATTGTGGGCAAGTTAATCCATGGTAAATCTTCCTAACCCCTGAGGGAAAATAAAACAAGCTCTCATTAACTACGGTCCACAGAATACAGGCCAGATGGTCTCAGCGCTCTCTTTCCCTCTACTGCAACCTTTTTTACTCTGCCGCTATCTCTCACAGTAGCAACCTCTATTATTTGGTACAATTATCTACTTTTGTCTGTCTGTTTTACAATCTCTAATTCACCTCTTTGACCTTAAAATGGAATGGCTTTTCTCCTAAAATCATTGTCAAACTTTCTGACCTCTTTCTTATTGCCATCATGGTCATTATCCAACTCCCTTCCCTTACCTTCAGTAGTTGTGCTCGAACATGTGCCTCTACCAGGTGGCTCTTGCGTAGGTTTCCGACCCTCCACATCATGCAGAGTTTCCCGTCCCTCAGTGCCACCACAGCTGCGTCAGAGAACACCAGTGTCTCGTTGCGCTTCTTGGGCTTAGCAATCTTCGCCATAACTGCCCCGATGATGAAGGCGTCAATAATGCAGCCCACAATGCACTGCAAAATGACCGCCATCACCGCCAGAGGACATTCTTCAGTCACGCTTCTGAAGCCATAACCGATGGATGTCTGCGTCTCCAAGGAAAATAGAAAGGCTGCCATGAAGCTGTTCACCTGGAGGAAGCACGGCTCCTCAACCACTGCCTCTCTATCAGACTCTCCTCCGGACCCGGCCTCTCCTGATCCCGGAGAGGAACCTGAGCTGGGGGTAAGCCTAATGGAGAGGTCCCCATGCATGGAGGCAATGAGCCAGAAGGCAAATCCAAAGAGCAGCCAGGAGAGAAGGAAGGAGAGGGTGAAGATGACCAGCATCCAGCGCCAGCGGATGTCCACACAAGTAGTGAAGAGGTCGCTGAGGTAGCGCTGGCCCCTCTCGCTCATGTTGACGAAGGTGACGTTGCAGCGTCCGTCCTTGCCCACAAAGCGTTGTCGGGGCCTACGGCTTGAGCGCCTGGTGCGCCGCCGGTTGGATGTGGAGGGGGAAGAGAGTGAATCCCGGTCCGAGGATGAGCGGCCTTTTCCTCTTCCTCCTACACTACTGCCTCTTCCACTCCTTAGCCCTGAGCACATTCCTCCTGCTCTCACCCCACCTTCTCCTGCGTCTGCCCCAACTCCAGTGGCACTCTGCCTCCGTACATTGTTGGTGTTACTCTGGAGAGTTAGAGTTTTGCCGTTTAGGGCATGGGTCGGGGAGGGGCTGGTTGGGGTCCCTGACCCTGTTGGACTCCCCCCTGCCCTAGCCGTATCTGCAGCACTCTGTGCCAGCCTCATGACCTCCTCCTCCTCCACTGGCCCATCCACCACAGCACTGAAGCGGCGTTTCACCCGTGCCGCTCCCATCATGTACAATAAAGTCTCCTCTCTCTTAGGGTGCACAATAACTCTGTATTCCTCAGTGTGTCTGGATTTGATTGTTGATGTGGCAATTAAGCACCTTGATACAGTCAGTTAAGTGTCTGGTGCTAACAACACAGTCAGTCTTTCAGTCCTTAATGAAGAGATAATCGCAAGTCCATAGTGCCCAATGGTAACCAGAGGATAATTCCCTCCAAGACCATTGATCAGTCACTTACTCTCCGCAACTTGTAACAATGTTTCCCAGTAGAGTCTATCTTTTCAGTGATAGATCCCTCAGCAAACAAAGTGGGCTTTCTTGAAGTAGGTACATGGGTGCATTCATTAACAACCAATATCCTCAAAACATACTCACTGAGTGAGGTGAGCTGAAAAGAAGGATGTCAGCAGCAGCCCAAGGAGTCTATTTCTGTGACCTCCAGTTTGCAATAATTCTTTTAACAAGGAGCGATAGTGCTGGATTGACCTTAACAGACATTAAAGCATGCAGGGTTGATTCGGTTCAGTTCAAAACAATAAAAAGGGAAGCCTCGAGCAGGCATCAGTTGATAAAAGCTTAAAACTATAATAATGGAGTAGGAGGATGAAGATGGAAACATGTAAAGGATATACAGCTCGTTAAAAAGGTACCTTCTATAATATTGTGACAAGATGCATACAAGACAAACAAATGCTCATGATCAACTTAAATTGGGATGATATGATAAAACATTTCCAACATGCAGTCAAAAAAGACAAAAAAAAAAAAACATGCCAATTCTTACAATAAAAGTTCTCTCCAGTTTCACCACCCCTTGGTATGGGCATGAGGAAACACAGAGGACAGTACTTTCAGTATATCAAACGCCTACTGTCATTCATCATTTATAACTCAATGCCAATATGTCTTGAATAAAGCATTGAGTATAGTAAACACAATTAAGTGTGAAGTTGTCAAGGAAATGTCACCTTTGCCCAACAAGAGGGTCCCAACTGAAAGAACCATGTTTTGTTTGCCATTTCCTGTTCGATCATGTCACTGCTTTATCAATTTCACATTTTCTTTCTAAGGGTCTGCACATCTGTTTGATGGCCATGGTCAGTTTGTTGAAGACTTGTTTTACTGGCTGAATAATATTGACCTGAACTACACGGCTGTTAGCAATCACCTGCAACAGTTAGTCTCTCAGAGCAGACATACCTCATTACAGCTCAGCATTTCGGCTGAGAAATCGCCTATGCCTGACAAAAGATAAGAAGGGAAGAAAACAAAAGAGAGAGTTTACTTTGATCAATCTCCAACACTACTTGTGTTTTGAGCTTTAAGAGGAAGATTCATATTGAGGGAAAAGGTAAGTATACAGGTCACCTGAAGACGTTGTTTATATTTTTCTGGAGGTCGAGCACCAAAGTAGATAGATCAGGTGTATGCCACAGAAGGAGGAGAGCTGAGAAGTGCTGAGAACTAAAGTGGCTGAGAGCGTAACTGGGTTTGTGGACTGTAGTCTCTTACTCATCATCTCTGTTTGAACCAAATCAAAAAAAGGCTACCTGAGAGAATTTCCACAGACAGAATAGATTATTATATGCAGATGCAATGCGAACATCTAAAAAACATGCATGGCCCTGCAAAATTCATTAATATATAGAAATAATAACTAAAAACCGACAAAAGTTTAAATAAAGCAAAAAATAAAAAGGTGCACACGAATCTGGAAATGAAAATATTTGCTTGTAGAGTTAGTATTTACCTTGCCCAACCATTTCCAGAGAACTCTACTACTGAATCTTGACAAGTATACAGAGTATCCACAGTAGACAGAACCAAACCTTCAACCGTAACCCTGCACTGTAGTGAGTACAAAGAGAACTGAAAAACAATAGACAAGATCCACTGCTATAACTGTATAAATAAAGAAGCCATTTCATTCAACCAGTAACAGCAGGGAAGACAAAAGTCTACAACAAATGGAAATGGGGAAAGAGATCCCTCCTGAAGTGTGAAGTGACATAAGGGTTCATCTTCGCGTATGTGTTGACCTCCCTTTATGACACATACTCAGCGAAGCATTGAGCTTTGGGGGGGGGGAAGTCAAGGAAAGAGTCTGCTGGTTTTCCGTGCTCTTTACTGAGATGTTGGTTGGTCTGTTGTGTATCCCTTTGCCAGTCTTGAAAAGAAATGAGAACAAACAAAAAGAGAATGACAATTAAAGGCAAAGTAGAAATGACAAAACTGTGCTGAAACAGATGCTTCAGTCGTTATCTTATTGTCAAAAGAGACCTTTCTCTTTTAAAACCATTGAATATATTCAAATTTCAAGGATGCCATATATAATAAATATCTAAATGTATGGATATCAGAAACCTACCGTTTGTAGTGTACCTTTTAGGTTTCTGTCATGCAGTCCTTGTGTTGTTCCTGGATTATTTCATCAGTCAAATATCGTGGACTTTTCCCTTTAGATTTGAAGAACCGAACTGTGTCACGACAAAGGGAAAAACTTCGTCCAAATGTATTTGTGGAATAATGGAGCCTGTGAAGAGAAACAGACAGAAATAATTGTCATTTTTCATTTGGATCTTCTGAAAATCATTTCTGTACCTTTAGGACAAAAATCAGTATCTGAATATACACCATTGTGATTCCAAATATCTTACAGGGAGTATAAGAAGGGCATTCTGAAGTGCAGCTGATTTTCATCACAACATATTTCTATGTATTGATGGCTTTCGAACTTCATAGGGAGAACTGCTCAGTTACCAAAAAGGACTGAACTGCAGGGCCCCTCATTTTAGGTAAGGAAACCAAGTGGTACAGGGCGAGTAATCTTTGATAAATAAGCAATAGTGGATTAGAGCCAATAGACTGGAAGAATTGCAGGGGATTTTCTTTGACAAATGTTGAGACTGGGATTGCAGCTCAGATAAAGGACTGAAATAAACCCGGGACTCTGGGTTGGTTGGGGGGAGAGGTTGTATGTCTTGCAGTGGAGATGGCGATATGCTGTGGATTACAGCTGCGCTCGTGACTTCAGTAATCTCACCGACGGTTTTGCTAATCCCTTGAGGATTTACGTAAGAGCCACTACCGTTATAGAAGGTGGCAAGAATATCTATAAAGTATCCATTTATCCATACATCCATCAATACACAAAGGATGTGTTATGGCATTTACAGGATTTAGGAAAATATGGGAAAAAGTAGTATAAATCACCAAATAAAACAAATGTCACCTCCACAAATTATGCAGACTTGTAGATATAGTGTTCACCGTGAGTCAGTTAGTACTGATCAATAATTTCACTACAATCTGAGACATAACCACATGGTCCACATGGATCACAATGTAGTGCATCCTTTTGGCCAGTGTAATATAAATAAATTATAAAATAAAATAATAATAAATAGAGTATGCTGTGTAATTGTCCACTAATGTGATCGACCATCATGCGTATATGATGTTATAATCTGATAGTTGAGATGGGAAATTATTGATTTCATGCACAAAATGTCTATAAAAGTTCCTATAAATCATCTTCTTGGATCCATCTCGTATTCTCTGCATTTGTAGCTTCAGCATTGTGCAAATACCATAAAAAAGGTGAAAATAATGAAAACCAGTCCAGGATGCAACCAAATGCATGCATATACTAAATTAAGTACTTAGGCTTTAATTACACTGCTAAATGTAGTACAATTGGTTTAAAAAAAAAAAAAAAAGATCTGAGGTAGCTTATTAACTAGATAACCATTCATGTTGGTTACTGTACTAAAATAATGGAATAATATGGGAAGTGAACTCAAACTGAACCATGTGGTGTTTTAAGGACCTCATTTCCACAAAATAATAAATACAGACTTTTCCAGGATTGTGTTGCCTAATGTTCTGGTAATGAACACATGTGTGAGGAGGAAGTTCTGACCTTGAGGCCTCTACTGCAGCTCCTGCCAACACTACCAAATGAACACGCTCTCAGCTCTGCTATCTCCGTGATTGGGTTGAAGTGTCGTCGGACAACTGACAACAGTAGCTGGAGGAGGTGATGAGGGATGTGTGTGTGTGTGTGTGTGTGTGTGTGTGTGTAAACGTGTCCTTGTGTTGGCTAGCCTTATCCTGGTGAGGTGGCAAATGTCTCAAATAACTTCTCATATAAGAACATGCAGGGGTGTCTGGGAAAACACACGAGAAGCTGTTGCTTCACAGTCAGGACCCTGAGAGCAGCATCTGATCTGCAGTCCTGCTTTATGATAAAAGGCGGAAACATCACATCACAAACACCAGCATCTGATACTAGGCACAGGTTACAGGTTATTCATATAGAGTTTTGAATGTATAAGAGTGTTTTACATGCAATTTAAATACATTTAACATATTGGGATAGCCATTGATATTCACAACTAACCAGACTACTATTAAGACTAGTATTAAGGGTCATTAATAAACCACTTTTTTTGTATAATAAGTCATTTCTCAGGGAAAAAATAAAATGTGCTCCAGTTCCATCTCCTCAAATGGGATCATTTGCTGCTTTCCTTTTTATTACTTTGTAATTCATTTATTTTATTTGGATAACATTTGGACTATTGGTTATATACAACAATTGGATTGGATTTAAAGAAATTATGATTCAGTTTTCTGATGCTTTGTAGACCTAACAATCAATCGAATGATCAAGAAAATAATCTATGACAATGAAAATAATAAGTAAGTAAATTACAGCTCTAAAATCCTTCTATGATATGTTTTGTAGCTGCTAATTAATGATACATACTAATATACTCCACCTAGAAGTAAAACTACCCATATCTTAACCAAGGACCCTCTTTATTGACTTGCCCCAGGATTTAAAAGTGCCACCAGACGCATTGGAGAGCGATACAGCACACATCAAATAATAAACAACATGAATGGACGGCGACTACAAGCCATTTTTAATAGCTTGAAGAAAAAGAGCAAAGTTTCTTTAGGATATGGCGTAACTTTTACAACTAATTACTTAAAACCTATTGGGGGACAGCAAAAACACGCTTATAATCTACTAAGAGCCATTCTCATGTATTTTATTCCCCCAAAATGCAATAACCATCATTAATTATACTATTTTAGACTTTTACGTATGAGAAACTAGATAAATTAAATGACATCTTCTGCATAAACTAAAATCTTATTGTAAAGTCTTACGTATGAAATTCCTCTAGCATGAATGTTATCAGCAAATGCAGATAAAGCATTGACCGGCAGCACTCATTTGCAAAATGATAACCACATTGCTGAAAACATAAAACAGCTAATGTGCTTCATCATCGAGTTGATTATAATCCATCATCCATTGTGGATTATTTTAAAATAGCCACTGATGTTTGAACAAAACTGACCACAAGCAGCTGTAGTGGACTGGGCAGAAAACGTTGTTGAAACCAGTCTCATTGTATTACGACTCTCACTGGTTTGAATTAGCAAGAATTCAGTACAGGTACAGAGAAAGATCTACCTCGACGATCACATTCAGAATTCTCTTGCGAGACCACATTAATCCACTTTCACCCCCTATCTTTTTTCATTGTGGGCCTCTCACCATGCACTCTCTCTCTCTCTCTCTCTAGAGCACCTCCCCTGTCCTCTTTCTATCCAGATTATCTGACATATTAAGGTGTTATGTGGTCAGATTAGATTTGCAGGGAATATGATTTCAGTGTCATTGAAAAAGACACTGAATAAACTATGTTCTTCATTTTGTCACTCTTACACATGTGATCTGTCCCATTTCCTGTTCCTATGTTGTATAAAACAACAGTTTTAGTAAACCAATGTTTACAAGATAATGTTGCTCTATTGCATATTTCATGCATCATTAAATTAGGTTGAATGGTGCCATGATGGGGAATTTAATCAACAATGTGGACACAATGTACGATATAAAATCCGCAAAATTGACCCTCTACGTTGCGATGTCGCAATGCAATGTGGACAGATCGATACTTGTCATTGATCAGTGAGGGTTAGAAACCAGGGCACAGACTGGATCTCTCTTAGTGTCACATGGCTCTCTGCATATCCTCTACATGTCTTTCATTTCAGACTTAATTATTCTATTAAGCTTCACTTTACAAGGCACATTTTAATAATGTGTAATGTGCACAAAAGGGGGCTTCTGCACCAGCTGTAAGAGCTGTGCCTTTAAACAAATGCCCAGTGACATTACAAAACGGCAGTGGCCTTTTGCGTATTGCCTATCTGATCAATAAAGTTTTATTGAAGTGTTGATCCGGTGGCATCATTCATATGTAGCAAAAGCTGCAGCGGATAGTTGCCGCACCAGAACACGAAACAGCAATAGTGTTGCGTCATAACTGAACATTAAGTAACATTTTCTCGATGGCGTTGCTTACTATTTCAAACACATGCCAATTACAGGTCTTAAAGAAGTTTGAAGGACCATATTGGTGTTCTGCATGTTTAAGCAATTTAGTATGAAATTAATAGATTTTTAGACAGTTGAGTAATTTTACCAAATTCAAGCCAGACACTGGTTTTAGTGTAAAAGGACTATAGTATGAATATCAATTTACAGGAAAAACTTTAGACAAATAATCCATGTTTTTTTTGTCTAGTGTTATTAAGTAGTGTTGCTATAGCTATTACAAAACTATAGATGAATTGGAAATGAACAATGAACATTATCATTTTGAACACAATGCCCAAGCCCTGTATGGTTAGGGTGGGTGAATCTGTTAAACCTCCCTTACCACAACCTAAACCTACACCCTAAAACCAGATCGGACTCTTCAAACAGCCCTTTGAAGGTCTGTCCCAAAGTGAGGACCTGCCAAAATGTTCTCACCCCCAAGGTCTAAAACTCAAATTGGTTCTCA
>CALSCE010009506.1:4894366-4945179 GCA_943593645.1 Bovichtus variegatus
CACACACACACACACACACACACACACACACACAGTCTCTCTCTCTTGTGAAAAAACATCTGATAATAAACACAAGTGTGGAGTCATCTTGGCACCGGGCCTTATTCCATCTAATTGAAACTTTTCCGCCGCCACCCCTCCCTCAGCTGTGTGCTGTGGTCGAGGTCATTGTGTGATGACGACCAAATGTTAATCTGGGGAGTTAAGATGGTGCAGGTTGCAATGTGCTGGTTGGAATTCTGCAAAACACTTTTCTAATTAAGAAAATACTCAGAATTTTGAAAAGAAGAATCAAGACTTATTAGACTATTTAAATTAGACCCAACTTTATTACTTGTTTACAGCTTTCTCCTTACACCTCAACTATGATATATTTGAGCAATATTTAGATTCAGTTACTCCATCTCCAATCAGGAAATAAGTGCACCGTCAGAGAGTCTTTTTGTCTCATTTTTATAGAAATAAGAAAGTCAATTTCAGCACAATGCACGACCACAGAGTATTGTATTGTATTGCATTAAATAGAGTTTTCTATTCCACTGCCACTCTATGCTGAGTTAGTCAGTGTAAACATTTGTGAAAAATGGTTCCCCTGCTACTGCAAGCTCACCAGTCCCCAGAGATCTCGCCACACCACTGCACAAGTCCACAACATATCATGACCGCATCAGCTGTTTTCACCTAATCTGCCTAAGAATAGCACAATTGAGTGATGCTTGCAGATATTGTTACATTAAGGGATGTAATTTACAGGGTACACTATGATGCTTCTGTCACACACACACGCACACGCACACGCACACGCACGCCAGGGCTCCCCACAATGTCTGGTTCCATCAATTTCTAAAATGCGTGCATAGAATATTCTGCAAATGCATTTAAGACCTTTTTGAAAGTGGAAAGATGGGTCTTTAGTCGAGTTTGATGTTGCAGCAATGTTGTTCCATTCTTTAAGAAAGCCTTGGCATTTACATGCGTCATAATTTGTCATGTGTGGAAAAATGCCAAATGCATAAATCATAAGAGTTCAAATGTATGGAGTAAAAGGACAGAACCATGCTGCAGTCGAAGTGCTGGTGTATCGATATTGTATCACACGAGGCCATATCATAATATTTTGTCATATTATTTATCTCACTTCTTTTTAAAATCCCAAATTAAAGTAGCTTGACTGAAAAAACTTTTTTTTCAATGTATTTATTATATATTTTAAATCAACTTCTGCAATACAATAAATCCAATAGACCAGAAACTGAATGGGGCGTGACGTTTGAAGGACGTGGGTATCAGAGAGGGTCTAGCAAAATATTCTATAAAGTTCTATTATGGGAGGTGTGCGATCCAGGATTTTTGGAGCTTGGCTCATAATAGGGACTAAAAGCAAGATATAATGGACTCTTCTCCATTGATTTTGACTATGTTTCTTTTATTTTATTTTTATCTGTCGTTCTTATGTCTCCTTACTTTATGGAAGTGCAATTTAATTGGATTACCCTTTCACATCATCTGCTATAAGATTAACTTACTAACTGCCTTCCATGCTATGCATTGGTCAAATAACTTTATTTTATTTTATTATTATGGTCACTTCGAAACTATCAACATTAATAAAATTGCCTGTTAGGTTGACTAAGGCTTGACTTACAATAAAAAAGGTCTTAAAAGATGGAACCTTGAGCACCTTTTAGAAGAGAATCAGCTGGAGGAGAAACTGCCGTCATTTTATAATCCTGTACTTTGGTCAGACCTCTTTACCCCATGTCATGTGCCTCTCTGAAAAACCCTCAGCAATGTCTTGCCACTTGATTTAAACTTGCAAGTGTGTACTACCTACTGCACCTTTTACAAAGAAACAGCGAAAGAGCATCCTTTCAAAATCACGATGCATATGTACTGTGCATGTGTTTCAAAGTGCTTTGTCTCTCAGTTTTTTTAGAAGCATTACATCATTTTAAAATCTATTTAAAGATACAATTGTGTTTTCTATCAGTTCACACACACACACAAAAAAAAGGATTAAAGTCTAAATCATCAGGGCACACCAAGCTCTCTGCACCTCATCTGCTCAGTACTCTGCCTCCTTGTCGACTGTTCCCCTAATAGTAACAGATTTAGATTTTTTCAAATTCCCAAATAAAATGGCTTTAAAACATATGGAGGAAAACTAATCATTTTTGGTTGAATAAGGGGCATTAATCACCTTATTGCAAAGAAGCATATACTATCAAGTCCTATTTGTAACAAATAGCAACTCACAAACCAAAAGTTATAAGTAACACTGTAGGGATTTCAAAACGCCTAAAATCTTTTCAGATTGGCTCTTATTAGTTAACCTGTAGGAGTTTCAGCCGGTCACAGGTTGCTTACAGACATCGATAAAATAATAGCCCTATAAAAAATTATTTTCTCACCAAAAGTGGTGCTTTGACAACTTCTTGCGCAGTTAAATTCAGTCAGCACTTACCGGCCTTTGACATTTTCCTCCCATTAATTCAGCGCAATGTGACGACGTCAGTTTACTTTCTGTCCCTTCTTTAACAGCGTTTATCGGTTGGTTAATTAAAGAAGAAGAAGAAGAAGAAGAAGCAATGATTAGAAACCATGCGCGAGCTGTCTCTTGCTGGCAATCCTGTCAACAGTCCGCGAGCCCTCAGGTGGTGGATGAGCGCGCTCACATTGCGATGCTATCTGTGCCCAATCAAAGACTACCACGCGCCTCTCCGGACCGCCAGAGTGACCTTGTCACGTCATCGTGTCTGATTCATCAAGGTTACATTACAGTTTAGATGTGTATTACACACGGATTATTGATCCCGGGTTACTCCTTTAGTTTATAAAAAAAAACAAAAAACATTAAAAAATGTTTTCTAGTAAACTCGCATATTAAAAGTGTTACAGGAACTGCTGCTGAATCAAGTTGTATTGTTTTACATTTTAAAATAAAAATAATAATAATAATAATAATAATAATAATAATAATAACACCAACAATAAATGTCTAGCTTATTTTGGTTGATAATAGCATAAATGTTCCATATACAAGTGGGCTCATAAAAATACCTTTAAAAAATATATTTATTATTTATATTATTTTATTTCATATTTAGCATGAACCTCTTATTTGTGTTGACGGAGTACGTTTTTAAATGTCAGTTCTGACAGACCGATTTGTCATGTAAGATTACTGCAACTCTAATGACAAAAAAGGTTGGATCTGGCCGTTATAAAACCGCTACACAGAAAAAAACATTTCATTTGTATTGATAAATACTGAAGGTTATTTTTTATGAAGTTTTATTAAGAAGAAGGTCTTTCTGTCCCTGTGTGTGTGTTTTTTTAGAGCATACATTTGTAAGCATCATACACATGGTTTAAATGCCAATAAAGCTAATTTGAATTTGAATGTAAATTTGAAGGCCAGACAGACAGAAAGATAGAGAGAGACAGTCAGATTACTGAGGTGTGTGTGTGTGGTGTGTGTGTGTGTGAGAGAGAGAGAGACAGAGCAACAGTGTGTGTTTACTAAAACTTAATCTGATTTAATCTCAGTCAAGGCGCCCAAGAAGTGACCTATGATGTCATGATCTCTGTCATTATATGTAAATAAGGATCAGATTGAAGATGACCGAGGGCAAAAAAAAAGTGACGTAATGCAGCAACCACAACATGTTGGCTGCATCCAACAACAAAAACATGTAATGGATATCAGACCCCTGTGTGTGCATTTATGAAATACAAATCAATATAGTAGATGATCTAAATCTATTACCCTCTGCTGTTTTAAATTGCATAAGTGTTTGTGTAAAAACACTAATTGACCCAATGGAAAACTGTCCGGGAGGAGGGAGAAGGTGACGTGGGGGGGCATGATGATGATGATGTCAGATTTGTTTTAAATGATCAGAAAAATGTTTAGAAAGAACAAACCGAATGTTATTGATGAAGATTACATTTAGAAGAGGAGAACACATACCTAATCAAGCACTTTCTGTTTTTGCTTTAGCAGATACAAGCTTCATGATGATCGTTCATAGAGCCTTTAACTGACCTGCAGGAATAAACATGAAGCTGATTTGTGTGCGTTAAGTCCTTGAGCTTTAGGATTGCAGCCTCATCGGTTTGATTTGATGCAGACATGGGACAAACAGTATCTGCAAATGCTCTCTTGCTTGATTTACTGATAATGCACAGAGAATCAGCGAGTTTAAACTTGTCAGAAATATTACTTTTTTTGTTGTAAACATGGTTGCTGGGGCTGTCCTGGTGGCCTGGGGGTTGAAGGCACTGACCATAAACTGCACTGTCACCGTTCAAATGCATACAGGGTCCTTTGTTGCATGTTCCGCTCCATCTCAAATACAAATAAAAAGGTATTGGCATGAATATTACTTACTTAGTTTTTTTTTTTACTATTTTTACATTACTTTTTAGCCAACGTTTATTTTATTACCATCTCTCAATCTCTCCGCTCATTTCCTGTCATTTCTCTACCACAAATTCTCCAATAAAAAAGGCATGTAAATACATTTAAAATATGGTAATCCGTGTTTACTCTAACTCGACTCTAACTTGACTTCCTTCCAATAATGTGTGACTTGATTTGACTGTGGTAAATGTTGCAGCCAGCGCAGCCCATTTTAAACAATGAGAAATATGTTCATCTGGGACAGACTTTCCTTTTTACTTGTTTGACTAGTAATGAAGCATAAAATCAGCAGCAGCGCTCGTTTCTAACTCGTCAACAGTGAGCCAACATTTCCACTATTTAGCTTCAGTCATGGACTCCTTTCACGGAGAGGCATTTACAATGAAACATTTAATGTGCAACAGTAATTTGGAAACTTGATTTGATGCTTACTTTTGGTTTTTAGATTTTAGAAGGGATATCCGCCGCACGGTGGCAGAGTGAGGAGTAGGATCATCTTTATTTTGCAGACTCCAAGTTCAAGCCTGTGTGTGCCCTCGCTGAAGCATTGCATAATTAGTCCATTATTATTATTGGATGAATGTGTGGGGATGAAATACTGATCCTGAGCCACCAGTGGGCAGATTGAAACAATCTTTGGGATCCTGCAGTTAAAGATTCTCAGTTAAGGACTTGAACGTTTTCAGTCTATACTGGTGGTTAGCTGATCAGACCGCAGGCTGACCAGAGGCTACACACCTGGTTTGTGAGGTCCTAATTACAAGCTAAGATTTAAAATAATCAGCTGTGCAGACACTAAAGGAGCACGACTTCACACCTTAGGGTGTTCTATGACTTGAAAGATGCTAAACAGAGATGACAAGAGAGAAAGAGAGAGAGAAAGAGAGAGAGAGAAAGAGAGAGAGAGAGAGAGAGAGAGAGAGAGAGAGAAACAATACCTTGCTTACACATTTCATTTTATAGAAATTCCTTTAAAGTAAAAAGTTATTTGTTTCATGAGGAGCATGCAATATGTGGACTTTAGTATTAATGAGTTTTAGATGATGTAAAAAACGTAATTTTACAATCCATTTCATTACTTAGTTTTTACACTTATTCATCATAGTAAATTATGGGAAGGGCATTATTAAACTCTTCTGCTTGGAAAGAAAGAGTCTATTTCCCTGCTGGCTGCTATAATAACCTTCCATGTGTTGCCTGTGAAAGGCTGATCTGATTTCTGCAGACGGAGCCGCAAAGTCAGGCTCAGTGTCCTGTAACTGGTCCAAATCTAATGCTCCGTGATTTTAGGGGTAAGCGTATATTGGTTCAATGTGTGGTGTCTGCCCTCTGCAGACTAACTTCAGGAGCCAACACAGAAGAAAGATCCGCTGCACTTCAGACGAGGCGTTGGGAGACTTGCGCTTACTGAAAACTAGATTTCAAGCTCAAAGTGTACGCAGGTAAATACATTTACGTTTGTCATTTAGCAGACGCTAAATGATGCCCGTCCCAAGTCCTCAGAGCCGCGGCGACGTCCTAAAAAAGGACCTATTTTATCCAAGCAGCAGTCCAAAATCCAAAGATATTCACTTTACTATCACGTAAACTATGAAAATCAGACTACCTTTACATTTGGTTAGCTGGAAACAGTGATTTTATTCTGCCAGTTTTGCTTAAAATATGTAAGAAAATTAAGTATCAATTATTAAAATGGGACCTACTTTTTCAGTCCATAGACTAATCATTTAAATCATAATTTAAACAATAACATCCTAATTAAATCTTATTCAAATGGCAGATAGAGGCATGTCAATTATTTTTAAATATTCTAAGCAATGTATAAAGGTAAATCTGGGTGCATACCCACACTAAATCTCAGGGTGTACTCACACAGTACAGACTCTTGGCTTGGAAGGGGAGGGGGGGGTGGGGGGGTCAATAACTCATCACAAGTCATCAGCCTGGTCCAACAGCCATTTGTCACAAACAAGAAAATGTCCGCCCATTTAATCAAGACAACGATACTGAGGACGCAATGGGTAAGCTAATTAATGAAATGAATGAAGAAAGCAAGGACGGCCAGGAAAAGGTTAGAGAGCTGTTAATGTTTACGTGTCGGGCGTTTGTCAAACTGTGACTACCCACTGATTGGACATGTTACAGCCCCTTCATTTGGGTGGGCTGCATAAATAAATGTAGATATACAGAATAATAAAGGCTGTTTTTTCAGGGGTCTACGAGTGTGATCTCAAGCTCCATTTTGTTTTCACATGCTCAACCTCTTGTGAACTCCCAGTAGCACAAAGATACCTCGGGAAGCTTTGGCTCACGATATCCTGACACGAGAGGGGCAGGAACCCCAGAAAATGATATGTGGCAGAAAGCATTTCTATGTGACAAGCAAACAATTTGTAGAATGAAAGACGTCAGTTATAGACTCCAATGTAATCAATTCACTGTCTGTTCTGCTGTATATACAATGGAGATGAATCAATTAATGACTGGCAACAACTTTAATAACTGATCAGGTCATTTACCAAGCAGAAATGCTAAACATTCCCTCATTACAGCTCATCAAATGCTTCAATTCTTTGTAAAAATTAATGTCTTTGGGTTTTAGACTCTTGGTTGAACAACACAAGCAATTTAAATGAATGGATATTTATTTCAATTGGACTATTTTCTTACATTTTATAGACTAAATAATTAAGAAAAGAAAAGAATCAGAAGATGAATTGATCATGGAAATACTAGTTGCGTTCCCTTTAGTGAATTGAAATGGCAATTTATCATGTTGGCAATTATGAAATCTACATAGAGGATCCCTTTGTATACAGGTATAATCACCGACCCAGTCCTCGTTCTAAAAGCTTCATTCATAATAACAGCAGGAAAGCAAATGAGTAATTATTCCCAACTCTCATCTTCACACCGTACATATTTGCATACTGTATGGATGCAGGCTAATTAATAGGGGAAACACAAGCACTGCAGGTCAAAGCGCTAGAACAAAGCCCATAGCTCAGGTAAATGTAATTAGAAATTATATAAAGTGTCTGCACAGACTGAGATTGATGTGTTCTGACAAAGTCAAATAAACGGCACAGCATGCAGACACTCTCAGTCTCCTTCCCCACCCCCCACTCCTTTTTTCCATGTTTGCATGTTAAAGTTAAGCAAGATCCGTTTCCAAATGTCACCGTTCATAATGTTTTCTGCTCGTTTTTTCCACTTCTATGTAAATTTGAGACCCTCAGAGCAGCTGATTTCCCTTCAATAAAACTTTTTTTGCCACCCTGGCACTCAAGCCTCCTTCCCCATTTCCATCTAATAAATTGTTATACCTGTCTCGTGTCCTTGTATGAGGGAGCCAGGGCTTCTCATGGCTCCATGGTCCTCTCCCCCGCTCTTCTATTTTGGCATGCCTGTGCCAGGTATTTGTTCAAATTCCTCACACCCCGTGGGGATAGGTATGTCCCCCCCTCTCACCCGTCCCTCTCTCATCTTTACAGCCTGTCTCTGTCTATCTTATGTACGCCAGCACATGTATGAAGCAGCCAACGTGGACTCCCCGCCACCAACATGAGGCATAGGGCCGACACATTTTACTGGCTAGTCACAACTAAATCATTTCCAAGTTGTTCAGCCTCTTGAAGCTGGCAAACCACAGCAGTGGGTTCCACGACGGTCAGGCCAAAAACAACTTGTGGATAACAGGCAAGTTGCTTTTGATAACTGCTAAAAGACCCGTTTATTCTGTGAGGTTGTCAGAGCTTCAGGTCAGGCCACTTATTAGGTCTACCAGTTAAACTTTTCTCTGACATGGAAAAATGTTGATACAGGCAAGTATACTGGATAATTAATTTCCTCTATAATTTAAACACCAAATCATCGTATAAATCCCTTGTGGGGGTGTGAGGCGCCTTGTGTTTGAACATGAACTGATGTGGTATTGACATTGGGTCAAAGTTGAAGTGCATTAGTTATTGCAGTGAGTCATGAAATGACAGCAAATACCGATGATACGCTGGCTCGGTACGTTCCTTTCTCTGCTCTTCCCACAAAGAGTACAAACTGCAGAGCCAAATTCAATTTTACTGGAAGAATCAACTGTGCAGTTTCATATTTATGCTTACATTTTTCAGGTATCTAGCAGAATACGAGATCTAATCACAAACAGGGTTGTGTCAAAGACAATTTCATATGGCTTTTGATTTACCCGTTTCTGTTATAGGGGAGTAACCCCATGACCTTTGGGTTGCAGGAATGATTTCTTTAACCACTAATCCAATATATACTGTCTCCATACTGCTCTCTGTGTTTATTAAGAATTTAAAGTTATAAGAAAAACACCCCAGAGTGTAAGAAGGGACCACAGATCACTTAACATTTTTCTCTGATGGGACCATCCAGGTCTTAACCTTTGTAATGCCTCTCCAATAACGTACTATTATCAAGGGTCATGGTAATGCTCTTTATTGCCATTTGGATGTGCAGGCCATAAATGCATCATTTTAATTTTTAATACCATTGGCATTGCAACAACAAGGTTTGTCTTTATTGCTGAGAGACTAAATTGATGTCATAAAATTAGGAAATAACCATTTAATTATGTATTTTATAGTGTATCTTCTTCCCTAGGCTACATTCTTCAGTGCGATAAAGTATGAATCAAAGAAGGCCTATATTAACAGTGCTATTATTGAATAAATACAGGTTTTATAAATCCATCACAATAAATTGTGACTCATACAGCACCGGATTATTTGCCAAAATATGATGTAACGATACCATTTATGGTCAGATTCTTGACTTTCACGGAAAGTCTTTGCACTGAGTTCACAGTGAGTTAGATTTATGCCTGGCTCAAAGGTATGGAAACCATTAGAGAGTCATCAAATTTACTGTAACCCCCCCCCCCCAACATGGCCATAAAATATAAGGATTTAAAACACACTAATATTAGCTTCATCTGTACTTTAAATTATTATACCCCTACTCAGCACAAATGTGGGCTGCGGCTGTCATAATTTAACGCAAATGCAAAGGGTTGACTGCAATTACCATAAAATGAATGTTTTTAAAAGTTTGTCTTCCCTGATTCTGTATTATTTTCATGACAAGTACATTTCAACCACAACTCCTATTTTATATGGTAACATAGACTCTTCCCGTTATTGCTACTTTAATAATTGCTGGACAGAAAAAAACATAGGGTTAGGAAGGTCATTGTTATATATTCTGTTGCTGTTCAGTTTCACATGAATGAAAAAGTGGGGGTTCCCTGGACCCCAGTTGAGGCCAACTCATATTAATATTCAGTATGCAGGAGAAGCCCCCTCACTCAGCATCTCATCCCACCCCCTTTCCTCTCACACACTCCTCTCCCGTGGACTCAGACACATCAAAGACTGCAGTGAGCAGGACACACAGCAGAGAAGTTTGGAGGAAGATTATCGCCACATATATTCCTCTTGAAGATAAATAATCCTAAATCTCGTGCCTGAAGAATTCAGAGGGATATTTCAAAATGGGCACGGAGTTTTTTCCAAAAACAAATCCACGGAGTATTATTTTAAAAGCGTCTGGGAATAAACTGTTTTAGAAGGTAAGTTTTAGAACAATAAATCTGGAAAATTATTCACCGATTCGTATAGTCTAAGAGGTAAGATCTACAGAAATACTGTGTGTGATTACAGGTCACACTGCACGTTTTTAGTTGTTGTTGCGCCGATTATGGCCCAAACACAGGCCGTTACGCAACAGTAGGCCTATAGTAAACTGTGTTTACGCGATTGATATCTCAATAGGAATCGCAATCTTTACCGAGCAACCAATCGTCTCTCTAAATATTTTATCTGGCCTAAAATTGTTTTTTATTTATTGCTAAAAGTGCGGTGTTAGCAAAGTTATGTTGAATAAGCCTTCTTACGGAATTATTTAGCTCTTGGGTTGTAGTTTTTTTTTTGAGAAAATATGAAATTAAAATCCATGCACACATTGGCATTAAATATCACAGATCAAATGGGAATTTGGTGGAATTAATCTAATACAAGGTCTGGTTATGAATAGGCCTAAAACACAGCTGTTATTCAAAGAGAGCCGGTAAGGTATGGAGGCGCGCGGCACCGCGGGGGTTTGGCTGCTCCTGCACAGTTCAACAGTAGCTCTTAACCCCGGTGCAGCCTGGGTCACCATGTGTCACACAAGCCGTCACTGTCAGCCACCCCGCGTCTGCTTAGATGTCTCTGCAGATTACATTTCTCCAGATAATCCTCAATTTTGGAGTAAAATATTAAACTCGTCTCAAAATGCGTAAAATGTATACTCACTCCCTTATTCCGGTGCAGCAAACTGTAACAGTCTAAATGTCAGTTCATTCTTTCAAATTAAATAAAGTTCAGTCCGCCTCACTGAACCATCCGCTGACTCGGCAGATTTTTACGCACCGGTCCACATCCAAACCACTGATGCGCAAAAACATAAACCCAGAAACCTAAACTAAAACTTGACAAGTCATGTTAGCTTTTCAATGTTTCTTACACTTTTTTGTGTTCCAATTAGCCTAATTGTTGTCTGACTGCTGACCTTAAGAAGGAGCAGGCTTTGGGAGGTTTCTAGATTTACAGCCTTCAGTTGGAACCCTCCTACTCTGAAAATCCAATTATTTTACTAAAACCATGACAGCCTTGCCTGGCTCCCTGTGAAACTATAAAACTGTAAAGGCTGTGCCAAACAGAGCAGGTTTCTAAAAGATAAACCATCTTGGTTTTGCTGACATTTTCATTTCTACTACATGTTTATATGACTTTATTCACTTTATCTGGTGTCAGGATTCACATAAATCGTTTTGCAGCACCCTCAAGAGATCCAAATCAGCTTTAGCTTTACGGTCCTTAACCCTTGAGTCAAACAAATAGCATTTCCAGAAACCACATAATATAACAAGAGGAAAGTATTGATGAAAACTAACTAAATATCATTTTGTTCTCCTCTCCACATGTTCTTCCCTTTGACCCACCCCACCTTCCTCCTCTCTGTCTCTGCATCTTTTACTTTGCAACTCAAACAGACCTTCTAAAACTCACTGGCTGCCTTCCTTGTAATCTCAAAACTTTCTATAATTTCACATTATGGACCTCTCAGGCTCTTTGCCTCCACCTTCCCCATACACCTTCCCTATTATCCCCAATTTCTCTGTGCCCTCCTCCTCTCCCTCCATCTCCCCGTCACCCAGCCTGGCGTCCACAGCTCTCTTCTGCTCCCTCCTCTCCCTCCTCTCCTTGCTGGGCATCACAGGAAACCTGTACACTATGGGCCTCCTTCTGAGGCGCAGGAGAAGTAGAAGACGTGGAGCAGGACCAACCTGCTGTCTAATGAGAGTACCTGTACCATCATGCCTTGCCAACTCCACCCCTTCCTCCTCCCCCATCTCCTCTTCCTCCCCCTCCTCTTCTCTTCACCTCCAGGTGCTGAGCCTTGCTCTTGCTGATCTGCTCTACCTTTTCACCGCTCCCTTCATCGTGTATGACAGCCTGGCGTCCGGCTGGGCCTTTGGTGAGCCGGGCTGCCGCCTCCTCCTGAGCCTGGACCTCCTCACCATGCACGCCTCCATCTTCACTCTCACTGCCATGAGTCTGGACCGCTACCGGGCTGTGGCCCATCCCCTGCACACCTCCTCCTCCAACTCCTCTGGCCTGCTGCGTGTCAGCCTGGCCTGGGGGCTGGCTGTGGCTCTTAGTCTGCCCATGATGATCACGCTGCACCTGGAGGACGGGGAGAACCAGGAGGGCCAGCTGTGTGTGCCGGCATGGGACGAACAGAGCTCCAAGGCCTATCTGAGTGTGCTCTTCTGCACCAGCATTCTTGGTCCTGGGCTGGCCATTGGAGCACTTTATGCGACTCTAGGCCGGCTTTACTGGGTGTCTCAGACCAGGCCAGCTTGGGCCAGTGGGGGCAGCACTGCTTGTCCTCCCCGTGCCCCCAAACCCAAAGTCCTGCTCCTCATCCTGGGTATTGTCCTGGCCTTCTGGGCCTGCTTCCTCCCTTTCTGGATCTGGCAGCTGCTGCCTCTCTACCAACCCGACATGCTGCGGACAGTACCAGTGGGAACGCAGGTGACAGTGAATCGTATCCTCACAGGACTGACGTATGGAAACTCGTGTGTGAATCCATTCTTCTACACACTATTGACTGGAAAACGAAAACGCAACCGGCAGGCGCTGACCTCAGCAAATCAGCTCTGCCGTAAGAGCAGTCCGATGCAGTAGTGTGTGTGTGTGTGTGTGTCTTTAACAGTAGAGACAATAATGTGACGACAAGGTACTGTATATGAATGCTTTATGAGCTCCATAATAGGCACCAAAGACCATTGATTTATCCTTAGCCTGCAAACTAAGGAAACTGAACAATACCAAGCAAATGATAGCACTTTGTATAAAGGCTTTGAGAAAAAAAACTTCCTGTTACGGGACAATCAAAAAGACAATCTCTGTAAGATGTAATTAATGCTTTATCTAAAATAAAAAATAAACATTTTTCAGACTTTGGTGTTCATATCAAATGATGTGTCTTTAATTGCTGTAGTAACCAAGTTTACATATTGATTATTTGGTTTTGAATGTTTTAGTGATATTATATTTGTGACTATAGTAAAGAAAAAAATGGCAGTTCTGACACACACTATAGTAATTACTTGTGCAAAGTAATTTACCCAAATCAACAGATTTAATGCGAGGGGAATAGTTTATTCAGTCAACAGAGACCCCAGTACCGTATACAGTAATATTAGGAGAGCAGCGTTTATGTCGTCTGTTGCGCGTGCACAAGCATTTCTAGAAAAACCCTGATGCACTTCTGCTTGTTTTCAGAGAACTATCAACGAAAATGTTTGTTTTTGAACAACTGGCTGTGACTGGTCAGAACCTCGTAGGGACATTTTTCTGAGACATTGTTTGTTGACTTAATGAGTTATGTTTGAGCGGGTCAACAGTCTTTTGTTTGCTTCCCCTGAACCCCGTCATATCTAAAACAACGGACTTCAAATTCTTTTTTTTTTTTTTTTTTTTAATAATCATGACCTGCATGTTGGGTTTGAAAATGTACTTATTATGTTTGAATCATGCAATGCTTTGCATGGCCTCAACTTGTGTTGATTGTAACTGATGTTTATAATAATGCATAATATATAGCCTTGAATAAAAAGTATGCTTTCTGTAATTCCCTGTGTGATTGGATCTTTAACTAGAGGAAAAGGAGGAGAAAGGGCCTTTTTGTTTGGCCTTGCAAAAAAATAAATAAATAAATGAAGACACACACAACATAACTGAAGATCACATATTACGCTGTTTAACAATAACAGACGTGAAAAAAAAAAGAAGAAAAACAACAATTATGAAGTGAGGCAGAAGAAGGCTGAGTAGCAGATGTAAAAGGTGAGGTATGCAAAAAAAAAAGTGCTTAGTAGAGAAAAAGCCTTGACTTGTATTCACACTTTTTGTGTTTGTGTGTCTGTGTCAGCATGTCAGTGACTCTGGAAGGTCTTCCCTGTTCTTGTGTATACACTCGCTGGCTGGTGTCTCTGCGTCTCCCTGGAGCAACGGCCCGTCTTTGTCTGACTCAAAGGCTGCACTGTGCTGTGTCGCAAACCCTGCTGCTCTTTGACGCAGATGAGCAAATATTGTTGTTTGACAGAAAGGAGTAAGGATGGGGATGAGATGATGGGACAAAACGAGATGGGGTGGTATCATATGAGCATGGTGCTTTTGGGGCCTGAGGGTTTAAGATGCTGACCATGTGATTGTAAGGTCCCTGCTTCAAGTCCGACGGGGGACTATTGTTGCACGTCCTCGTTTGTTACGCGTCTCCTCTACACTACATACTCAGAATTAAGATTTAAAAAAGCCTTAGCAGCAGAGTGTTTAGAAAAAACCGACAGTTGACTAAAATACAGACACAAGACTCAAGATAACATGTTGGGACAGATTTGAGTGCGTCATAAACTAATCAATCACATCTTGCAGAAATCTAACTCGGAACGACATTGGCTCAGTTTAATAGCTCGTTATTTAAATTGGATCCCGCTTAGATTGGCTTACTTTCTTAAGCATACAGTATATCTGTTCTGACGGATATATCATTTCCCTTAAAAACAGTATGCACTTCCTTATAAATAAAAATAAACCAATGAATAAATAAACCACTAAAAAAAATAAAACTTTGTTCCATTGAACAATTTCTGAGGTTCCGTTTCTTTAAATACAAATTAAAATGTTCTTTCAATTTACACAGAACAAAACCTGAGACAACCTTATACAAAATTAATCAAATACTCTAAGTCAATAATACTAATTTATAATAATAATATTTCAACACTTGGTAATGGCGTTTTTCTTTGTCCACTCAAATCCAAACAGAAGGACCATTACGCTTTATTAACTGTGGTTAACTGTGTTTTGACTTGACATGCGATACCATCTGTGAGTACATAATCCCCAGGTAATGGATTTTCTGAGTGATTTCATGTTAAATGCAATGTAAAATGAGACTTGAATTATGTGAGTAAAGCAAACCTAAAAGGAGTGTGTTTATTTATTTGCACATAAAGTGCAGAGAGTTGTAGAAACTTCACCGGGGAGAAGGAAACCCGAGGGCTGCAGGAGAAGCTGCATTGGTAATACCAACAGGTTGAAGAGACGCATACCAAACGCATTTGTCAAGGCAGCTCGTGCTTTTCACTGCACTGTGATGCCATTATTTCTGAGGCAGTAGGGCCCTTATGTAGTCTATACTGCCTACCATGTGTTTCCATTTACCTGTCCTGGCTACCTCTGAGCACAACGTTCCCACTGCAGTTATTATCCAGAATCCTCTGCGGTCACACCACAGGGGGCACTTCTGTTGTGAAGTTAATGCAATATCCATCCACCTTTCACAGACAACTGAGGCCTTCTCAGCACATTTGCCTATTTAAATGGAATTTCTTTGCAGACAAAGAGCCAGCTCCGTATACGTTTGAAATTGTGAGCCCTTATATGACTTGGGGATTTTTGGACCCCTGGGTCATACCAAAATGACAGAAGATGGAGGGTGTAGCTTGTGTAAAGATGAAATCTTTCCAAAAAAGACACTTCGCACCAGTGTGGATATTAAAGCACAGTGAGCTTGTTGCTCAATTTTCTGAGTCTGCATAGTGGACGGGTTTTGGGTGTCTGCGTGTTCTAAAAGCTAATACATCAGATGATTAAGTCCTCCCCCTCAGGTCTACGGGGATGACTGAGTGGTTGATAAACTTCAAATACGTGCTGTTTGGTCAACCCAACCAGATGGATGGAAAATATTGTCTCAGTTGGCAGGCTGGTCGATCCATAAACTTTGTGTCGTTTGTGTTGGTAGTTGCCAGCACCGACCGACTCGCTCCAATCATAACTTTTGTCTTTCTTTGCAGCAGAAGCTTTTGATTTCATCCCCAGATTGCAGGCAGTGTCCTCCTCCTCTCCCGTCCACGGGGGAAAACAAAAGGACAAATATTTTCTTGTGGGAACGTCGCTCTGTTCCACCTGAAGATTTCATAAATCCAGCACATGTCCGTTTCCTGGAACCACCAAGCATCTTTCCATCCCAGGACCCCTCGCCCCGCCTTTCAGCCTCTCCTCTTGACCAGTGTTTGAGGCTGCTGCAGGTGCCCCTCCCCTGGGCAGCCCGCTCAGGAAAGCACCCCGCTGTGTAGACGAGACGAGCCCGCAGCCCGGGCCAAATTCACGCTGTGAGGTGTATAAGAGGCTCCCTTTCTCTCCAGACATACACAAAAAAGATTTCCTTCGCACTCCTCCTCCGCCTGCCCTCTAAAATTCAATCTTCCCATCTGTTTTCCCTCTCTCAATCACTTTGTGTCCCCTCCACACTTTCCGCCTTGCCTAAAATCTCATTCCGCTGCATGGCCTCACCTTACGTTAATGTTTTTTAAATTTCAAATCAAGTTAAAAAAAAAAAGAAAAACTCTCAAGTCGTACTCAAATGTCCCAGAATTAACTTCATCAACTTAACAGACTTCCAACCTTCAACATCTGTAACATCAGCTTATGTCAAACACATTAATTTGAGTTTTACAATACCACGCATGTAGTCAACACAGTATTTAAAAAAACTATTTGTAATTGCTGGTTTGACAGCAAACACTGAAACCGAGGAGCTCACAGTGTTTCTTTGTTCAACCCATAGCAACCTCACCATGAGGCGCCCTCCTCCCCATCACGTTCCCTGACTTCACACCTCTGTGTCAGCCGCCAGGATCAGGCGAGACCCAGGCTTGTGTGCCTTGAAGGCCGGAGGTTACATCAACCAACATACACATTACGGTTAACACTTGGGCTCTTACTAGGAAAGACAGTAAATATGGCACGTCTGCCCCTCTCGCTCCTTTTCCTTCTCCCTGTGTTTCACCTCGTCTCTGTGCTCCCCTGCCTCCGCCTCGCCGCCCGTAAAACAGTCATCCCTGTCAACCCGGGCGTCAAGCTCCCCTGACCTCTGACCTTCTGACACTTCACTCATCTGAATGCCATGGTTTGCTCATGCAGGTAGGTCACGGCTGAGGAGGGACATTATGCATTTCCATTACACTGTTCTATATTAGAAGCCTGTGTAGACTATTAGGAATAAGTGCAGAAATGATAAGTCTAAAAATGTAAACTATAACTGTCACCATAAGAATTATTCAAGCAAAAATACTGAACAATACATAGTCCCAGCTCTTTAAATGTGAAGAGTAGCAGATTTTTTTTTTTTATTCTTTTTTTTTTTAATGTTGCGTGAGCAGAAACTGAATATTTTGGGGCCCTGGACTGTTGGTCAGACGAGGAAAGACATTTAAACTCATAAACTTCAAATTTAGGAATTCCACTGTTTCCTCAAATATTCTGACACTCAAAATCAAGAACGTAATCTGTAGATTATTCTATAATAAAAATAACTGTTGGTTGCAGCCTTTTATGTATATTAATACTTTTTAACTAGTGTCATGGCTTCCCACGGGACTTC
Organism: Bovichtus variegatus; assembly: GCA_943593645.1. Lineage (NCBI taxonomy): Eukaryota > Metazoa > Chordata > Actinopteri > Perciformes > Bovichtidae > Bovichtus > Bovichtus variegatus. Next base: position 4,911,810 of record CALSCE010009506.1, read on the forward strand.
CTGCTCGCTGTGCCAAATGTGCGTTTCAAACAAACGAATGGCGGCTATGAGCGATTTCATTCAGTGTTGTCAAAATAAAAAGATTAAGTTCTAGGTTTGGAAGGTATGGCATTAAGTATAAACTGGTATAAACAGAATTTGAAAAAACAGATGTAACATCTTTTTCGAGAGAGTGAAGGTTGAAGTGTGAACAGTATGGTGTTTAGAATAAGAGCGCCACCTGCAGGTAAAATATCAGAACTAAACTTCATATTTGAAACCAACCATAGTTACTCGGCCCTGATCAGTAGATTCAGACATAGTTGACACCAGTTCTTTGCATCACATTTCTCTCTTTCTATTCTTCACAGCTCCACACGTACAGTAAAATAATAAAAGGGAACTTTAATTTTTTTCAAAAAGCAAAAATGTCTTAATCTGTTTTTGCATGTGTTTTGGCATAGTGTCTTATAAAAAGAGCCAAAGACAGACGGAGGACGGTACCCATTCGTATATAGACTTATCTTAACATTAATACCATGGCTGGATATCTACATATTGTCCAGGCTCATGATTATATTCTGACAGCTGTGCTGTACGAGTCTTGGCTATTGTCTCTCCTAATATTGGTGTTCAGCACCAACGGTTGAATATCACAACTGAAATATCTGAAATGTACTGTAAATATAGCCTGGTGTGAATTACAATTAATTTCTTTCTTCGTTGGCATTAATTTGGACGATGTCTGAACTTTCACAGATTTTTCTCTGCCTTTACTCAGCTCTGTGTAGACTAAATTCACTCATCTTGTATGCATGTATAAAGCGAGCACTTTGGATCACTATTGTCATGGTACAAATGTAAATGTGCAGCTAGTAACTAGTACCTAGTGGCAGGGAAAATCATTTCACGTCAGAATCCAGATTCTTGTCCTCGAATATTCTCAAATTCCAAAAATCTACTTTTCTAAACATTTTTCTAGAAATTGTTACTGATGGACAATAAACCTACACACCAAGTCAAAGTTGTTTTGATCATTGTGTGATTTGTTGAAAAATAACTCAAAATACCAGTTATTCTGTGTTCTATTTTTGAAATTGGCAAGTTTCTGAGAAATAAAAAAGGCAGCTAGCCTGTTCATTTTAGTTTTGTAAAATGTATTTATTTTTTATTTATTTTATAACTTGAATTGGTTATTCTTGAAGTTATTGAAAATTGAGAAAAAAAAACAAAAACTTTTGTAAAATGTGTTTATTTGTGCAAGTTTAGCATGAAAGCATGTTACCTTTTGTCTTAAGTTTGGCTTTGTGTGTTGACATTATTGCAATCAGTTGATGACTTTTTCAAATAAAAAAACTTCATAATATTATATGTATGTACTATGTACTGAATCCAGAATCAATTTTGTATCAGGAATCAATATTGAATCTTATCGTCACCCCAAGAATCAAATTTAAAATCGTGTGATACCAAAAGATTCCCAACCCTGCTAGTAACAGCTATAAAATGGCTGCATGTGTTCCCCGCTACACAACATGTTGTTCCTCTCGTCTGTCTTTGCACCGGCTGAACTTCAGCTCAGGTGGCTCAGTAACTGACCCATCCCAGTAACAGAGTCGCCAGAGGGGAGGACGCCTCCCGTCCTGAGGGCTCAACACTGCAGAACAAACTCTGTTCACCCAGTGAAGAGCAAATATCCTGAAAAGAAATATGATTTGATTCCACTAAGAATACTGAGCTGTTTACGTCCATGGTTTATGGCCAAGTATAGTATTACAAAATCTATAGATATGTTGAGTATGACACATAAAAAACTTGAAACAATATTCAGAATAGAATATTTAGAGATCAGAATGAACAATGAAGAAGAAGAATCTGAACAATGACGGAAATATTATTGAGTCCTAACAAATGTAACTTATTAAAATGTCCTGTGTGTAAAAGGTACAGGGCAGGTTTTTAGAAGAAAAATAACTATGGTTAAATATGATATGTGACTTTAAAATGCTAGAAAGAGAAAGTTCAAACTACATAATTTGAAATGTGAAATATGTGATTTTTAAAAAGTTCTTTCACACCACAAAGGCTCAGGTAAGTTAAGGTAAACGAATCTTGACTTGAAAAACAAACCAAAAAAAAACTCAGTTTAAAAAGTGATTCTTTGATTTTCTTATCAAGTCACAAGGTGAAATGTGTAAAATCACAAAATTAAGTTAAAAAAGTAAAGCTGTCTAACACCATATAAAACACTTACTAACAATAACAATGTCTCCACAGTTGTCCAATCAAAATTTCTACTTGTCAAATGTCAACTACTTCAGTAAGAACATAATTGCAGACCTTAAAAAGTATCATTTCACAAAAAGGAAGCTTATTTTAAAAAAGAAAAAAAACGGCTGAAAATAATGAATTACTTCCTCTTGGATTAGAAAGCAAAGCAAGAACAACATCAGTCCTAATAGATGAGCGTGAACAAAGCCGGCGTTGTGATTGAAAACTAATACCAAGCCTTTTAAAACAAGCCATTTCCTCTTACGTACACATGACAGACCGCGATCCTAATCAAAAGTTTTGCAGACTGTTGTCAACACCCTGCAACACGGAACAAAAGAAATTCAACTAGGGGTGCTGGTTGTTCAATCTATTGATCCATGTCGCCCCCACGCAGCGTTCTCACCTTCCACAGTAACCTGCACCTCCTGGCCATGTCTCTGAGCTCCTGGGTGGTCAGTAACTGAACACCTGTACCTGAGTAACCCAGAACAGCCTGTCAGCCGGCGTGATGCTGCGGTCTGTCTCTGCAAAGGATGCTGGATGTTTGGTTAGGGTCTTTCGCCTGGCTGTCACCACAAACCACAAATGATACTGTCAGCCTACAGCTCGGACAGCTAACAAATTAAAGCCAGCAAGTCACATTAAAATACTATGAACAGTTTTAATATATACTGGCCCTGTTAGAAATGGTCATTTAGGCAAAAAAAAAAGATTGTTCTTGTTCTTTAGTTTATGTTTGGACTTTATAGTGTAGTAACTATGCGAATGATCCAAACTTGGCAGTAAACACGCCATTTGCAAACACTCCATGAATAGGTTTGAGAGTGACATTATAGTTAACCCTTTATAGACATTTTTAAAAAAGTGTATAATATAAAAATGTTACCTATATTAAGTACAAAAGCAAACCGCAGGTCACATTTCATTCAGAAGGATTACTGTTGAACCATTGGTAGAAGAAGTACCATTTTTTACTTCAGTAAAAGTAGAAATACTATAGTTTAATAATACAAGTAATAGTCTATAATTCAAAAATACAAAATCTCACTTGAGTAAAAGCACAGAAGTATTATCAGTGTTGTGCTATTATGTTATGTATTCATAACACATGTTTTTTTTTTTTTTGTAGAGTAACTAGTATTAACTAGTATAAATGTAGTGGAGTAAAAAGTAGCCTACATTATTTACCTGTGAGATGTTGTAGAGTAGAAGTATAAAGTAGCATGAAATGGAAATACCCAAGTAAAGTACAAGTATGTCAAAAGTGTAAATATGTCAAAAGTACAGTACTGGAGTAAAAGTACTTAGTTACATTTCCCCTCTGTAAAACCTTAAATGCCAGGTAACGTGCAGGATAATTTAGCTAAATGCTAACTTGCGTGTGTTTGCATTTAAAGAGCGACACAAACAAGCAGAACCACATCTGTCAGGAGTCCCAGCACACAGCAACGTACAAACTACATCTTGACACGTGTTTTAAAAGCTACGTGGAACATGAATTCGTGCATGTTACAAGACATTTAGTTAACTTGGTATAGTTGCACTCTCCTACCTTGACTAATGCCTGTCCTGTCATGAAGCATGTCCTGCAGCTCAAGGCTTCGTCCTCCTCTGGACACTTTCATGCCTCCTCAGGAGAAACTCGCCAAGGGTGGTGTGGAAGTGATGAAGGGTGGGACAGGTGAGGCGGCAGCACCACACCTGAGCCTGGTTGGTGCCCAGTAGATATATGTGCAGGTATGTGGCGCCTCCTTGTGGATTTATTGCAAGCAAACAACATTACCCGGAGGCGGAAACAGCGAGTTACGCAGCAGTGGCTAGCAACAGCTCAGCCGACTGTGCAGAAGTCAAGGGAGGTGTTTCACCTTTATTTTAACATTGAGAGGAACATTCCCGTTTGACAGGATATTGATGTCATTTTGTGGAACCCAAAACGGCGGGTGAGTGTGTGAAAACGGGCTGTGTTCACATTGTATCGTGGTATTTGACTCGCCATCAAGACGCTACTAGTTAGCCTGCTAGCTAACAACGTTAGCCAGTTTATGTAATCATGGCGGTGTTGTCGGGCTGGTTCATGCTAGTTATTCTGTAGTTACACGTTATATATTTTAAAAGAAGGCACGGGGGGTAAACGTGTGCCTGCACTTCTGTATACATGAATAATTACAATAAGACACAATTATAAGAAGGGAAACATATTTCCAACACATCAACAATAACAGCCAACGGCTAACGTGCAGTGTCTGTGGGCACCTGCGGTTGTAGTCCACTCAAACAGTCAAAGTTTGGATCAGTTCTCCTTTCTTGTCCTAATTCATAATGTTCTTCTCGGTCATGTGTTTCTGTCCTCCTAGCCGCCGCAGCAAATGGGACCAGCCCGGCCCCGGTCCTGGCTCTGGAGGGCTGGGGGAGGCAGAAGCTGCACCCACCGGGGCTCTGGATGCTGCAGCTGCTGTGGCTGCCAAAATCAATGCTATGTTGGTCGCTAAAGGCAAACTCAAACCCTCACAGATCGGCATCCCGGGACCACCTGACAAGGTAACGAGCATGATGTATGCATAAGAAGATATGCCTGGTTAGTCTCTAATGCAAGAGTTATTTAAAACATAATCAACTCTGAGGCATAGTAAGTTGCATGTTGATGCATGGTGTGAGATGCATACATGTGTATGTGTATATACATGTGTATGTGTATATACATGTGTCAACGATGAGAAGGCACGTGACGATTAACAATTAAATTCCACAATTATCCTGATAATTCTCAAAATATGTTTAAAACTCTCACTAAAACATACTGGTATCCCCTTGCTTTAAATTTAGTTAAGAGACATATTTGTATTGCATCATAGGTCGGACACGCATCATTCACACAGTATGGGCTCAACTTACTGCCCTACAGAAACTACCATTTTAATTTTGCGATAAGTCTGGGAGAAATCTGATGTCTTTTTTTGGTGTTAATCAAGAAAATATTTCCATCTAGTGTACCATAACAGTAATGCTAATAATCAAGTTGTTCCTCACTCAGTTTTCAGTCTCTCTCTCGCTCTATTTAAAAAAAATGTCCAAGAGCCATCATTATGTTGTGGTTCACAAAGCATACTTTTATCTCTCGTTTCTCCTCCTCTCTCTCAGGCTGTAGGTGTCTGGAAGCCTCCAGTGCCAACAAAGGCCAAAGATGACCTGGTCGTCGCTGAGGTGGAAATCAACGACGTCCCAATCACCTGTCGGAATCTGCTGACGCGCGGACAAACGCAGGATGAGGTCAGTAGCAATATGGACAATCGCATCTCACAGAATAAGGTTTATCACTAGCTTTTGTGGAGTATTTATTGACATGCACTCAACCTCACTTGTTTATCTGCAGATCAGTAAAGTGAGCGGTGCTGCGGTTTCAACCAGAGGCCGTTACATGGCAGCAGAGGAGAAGGGCAAAGCTCTACCAGGGTGACTTCTCTCACCTCTCATTTTCAGACACTGATCATAAAAACTAGTCGACTTGCTGCTTTAAATAATATGCTAACGCAACCTTTTGTGCTCTTTCCACGCAGGGATCGACCTCTGTATCTGCATGTCCAAGGACAGACTAGAGAGCTTGTCGACAGTCAGTACTTTTGCAAGACTTTTTTCATGAATGTATGTCTTCATATATCATCTGATTTGACTGAAGGTTTATTTCCCTCGTTCTCCAGGGGCAGTTAATCGAATCAAAGAGATAATAACCAACGGTGTGGTGAAGGCTGCAACTGCCTCATCATCCTCTTCACCCTTCTCCCAGGGTGGGGCTTCAGTCACAGTTTACCAGCAGCACAACCCACCTCCTCCCTCACTGCCCCCCATGACTCACCACAAGCCACACTTTCAGTCTGGGGTAAGACCGTTTCCTTTTGTCTTTTTACATCTCCTGTACTAAAGCCACGTCCACACTAATACATTATACATGTAATACGTTACGCAACGCATTACTTTTGCTACTTTTTACACCTAGCGTACACTTTACTCAAGCGTTTTTTTTACAGCATTTTATAATGTTACTTCTGCCTACATGTGCAGCAGAAAGCTATTACATGAGCAGCTGCGTTATCAGCTCTACATTGAGCAGCATGGGGCACACGCATGCCCAGTGTACATGAATGGTTATGTGATATGCGTTTTCAGGCCTGTTTGTATGGACAGAGATAGTTTTTACAAACACTCGGACACACAGTGATTCTTTTTAAAACGTATTCGTGTGGATGGAGCCTAAGTTGATGCTACAACGAAAAGCTTAGAATACACTCAAAGTGTTGCTGGCAGAGCAGACAATGTTTGTAATAACCTACATTAATGCATTTATTTGTATTTATTTATGCTTTTTATGTTATGTCCTTTCTCAGATGCATTATGTTCAAGACAAACTCTTTGTGGGCCTGGAGCATGCTATCCCGGGGTTTGTGGTCAAAGAGCGGGTGGAGGGCCCTGGCTGTTCGTATCTGCAGCACATCCAGGCTGAGACCGGGGCCAAAGTCTTCCTTAGAGGGAAAGGATCAGGCTGTTTAGAGCCTGCCTCTGGACGAGAGGCCTTTGAACCCATGTACATCTACATCAGGTGGGTGTTTTCCTATCAATTTAGAACCTCTGCTTCTCAGAGATGATTCCTGCTCGTGCAATAATATGAACTAGTTCTCTTTTTTTTTCTTTTCATTACTGTGGGCTCAGTAGAACTAACTGCAGTCTGTTCTCTCTCCAGTCACCCTAAACCAGAAGGACTTGCAGCAGCAAAAACATTGTGTGATAACCTGCTTCAGACGGTGAGCAATTTCCTGTTACTGTGAAATGTTTAACTACGATACTTTTATTACAAGCTTATACAACTCCAAATGCACGCTTAGGTGACGCATACTGCCATTGTTAACTGACTTCCACTGGCTGACCACAGCTTCTCGCAGTGCAGGACGCTGTCAATACAACTGCTTTGAAATTTGGCTCAGGTCTAGCTTTTGAAAACACAGATCAAAGAAAATGCCTCAGGGAAGTACGTCAACTTTGGTACAATATATTCTTGACTAATCAAATTCTTAATTTCAACTACATCAACAACTAAATCATTGTTATCAACAAACTCGAAAAAATCGGAAAATATTTAAAAGAAAATGCACGTTCTTGTGGTATAAATGGCGTCAATGATCTGAGCTTCAGGATTTGCCATTGAGATAAAAACCTATTGGCACACATCAGTTACAATACTGTAGATATTTCTGCAAGTATTATTTATATTCTATATTAAAGTTTGAGTCGTATTTTCTACAACCATTTTATTTTTGCCATTGTCTTAATATTATTACCTACAATAGTACATTTTCATATTTGACTTCAACAAGCCTGACATACAATGTTTCCCTTTCTCCAGGTCCATGCAGAGTATTCCCGCTTCCTGAATCAAATGAGCTCAATGATGCCAACACAACAAGGTACAATACAATACAATACAGCCGTTTTTCTTTTCAACCCTTATTTATTCAGGCCAACGAGCACTGTCCCGGTTGTCTTTCTGTGGTTTAGTTTTATCACTTGATTTTGCAATACAATTGAATGTAGAAGTCATTGGAAGAGACTGACTTGATCTGTTTCTCTCCCTTCCTCCTCCAGGCTTTGCACAGCCCCCAGTGGTGAATGGGATGCCTCCGCAGCCTCCTTACTACCCCCCTGCTGGATACCAGCCAGGCTATGCCATGTCCGTACCACCACCTCAACCACAACCTGTCTCTCTACCTTACACTGTCCCACCCCCATTACATCCTGCAGGTGTGCCTCCTCAGTACTCCCTCCCCCCTACCCCCGTCCCTGCTCTCGCCCACACCCTCGCTCCAGCGCCGGCCCTGGCGCCTCCTCCTGCTTCAGGCACGATGCCACAGGTAGGCCCGAACCATCAAAACCACGTGTGTATAGCATGCAAAGCAAAAATACTTACTAAACGTCTTTCCATCTCTGCAGACTCTTCCTCCTGTACCTTTTCCTCCATCAGCTGCAGCACCACTCAAAGCTCCACCTCCTGCCGCTGTAGTCAACCCACCACAGAAAAGACGCTTCACAGAGGAAGTCCCAGACGAGAGGAACAGCGGCCTACTTGGATACCAGGTAATAACCAGCTCTGCAATCGCTCATCAATCTGCTTGTTTTTCTTTTTCTCCCTTTTTTAGAACTGCAACAATTAGTCTATCGACGGAAAAATAAGCTTCAGCTATTTTGATAATCGTTATGTCAGAAAACGCTGCTTTCAGCCTCTCAAATATGGAGATTTCCTGTTTTTAAAAAAAATAAAATTATATCGTATTAAACTGAATATCTTTGGGTTTTGCACTGACAAAACAAGACATTTAAAAACATTACCTTGGATTTTGAGAAACTGGAATGGGCGTACCAAACCATTAATCTAGAAAATAAGCGGCAGATTAATCGATAATGGAAATTATCGTAAATTGCAGCCTACTTCTTTTCTCCTCCACGTTTTTTTGCCTTTTTGTTTGTGTACCTAAGCTTTTACCTGAGTGCAGTGTGTGCATGTCACGTCACTTAGTTTCATCAACCAATCTTATCTCTGTCCTTAGCTGCTCTGTTACTTCACTGTCTGTGATTTATCTAAAACCATTTCACCCTTCCTTTTATTCAATTGTTGCACGTACATTGGCTTGCTGTTCCCTGCTGTTGTTGACTTACAGTTTACATGTGTCTTTCTACTAGTAATAGGCGTTTCAGAAAAAGGTATTATTAATACTGATAAGCTTTAAGTATCTTTCATAGTGGCTGGAGAAAATGTCAGAGTAATCAGACTCGTGGTAAGATATTCACAATGACAGATTATTTACTTTGGTGTTATAGTTATTAGTCACATTAGCTAGTGTCAGGACAGGGTTTAGTAGAGGATGTCTGCTAATCGCGCCTGTGTGTTTTTCTGCTCATAGCATGGACCCATTCATATGACTAATTTAGGTGCAGGCTTCCCAGTGGGCAGCCCAGAGACTACAGGACCCCCCCCACAGAGTTCCTCTGGCCCACCGAGTGAGAGGGACAGGTACACAGAGTTTGGTTACATTTGTTTTAGTGATGCCCGGATTGATCAGCCTCGTGTATATGATTTGTTTGCCGGTCAAATTTAGATGCATGACAGTAACGTCACAGCCATACGCACGCACATCATGTGCGAGTGAAGAAGAAATAAATCTTGCTATTTGTAAAACCTGCAAGTCCAAAAAAAAGCTGTGGAGGAACAACTTTAAAAACAAGGTTTTGACAACAAGAAGTAAGTTGGTGCAGTTTTGGAGAAAATTCTATTTTTTTTATCGTTTATTATGAACATACAATTGTTTTTAAAAAGTTAAAAAATGTTTGTATGTTGTCAATTATAGTTTAGAAAGAAGAAGACTTGGAAACAAAGAACCATAATGGGCAGATAAGAATTTGAAAAAATTGGAATTGGCCAAGGAAATTTCAAACGATGCATCTACAATTTGTTTACATTTTTTAAATGAAATATTAATAGTGTGCAAGGGCCTGTAGGCATAGCTAACTCACCCCATTTTTCTTTGTGTTCTCCAGTAGGCAACTAATGCCTCCACCTCTGCTGCCTGTGAACGGAGTGAGACCCAAGATGGAGGAGAGAAGGGCACCGCAAGGCCCCGTGGGTAAGGGCATTATCCTGTGGACTGACAAATCCCTGCCCAAATCCAAATCCACAGTTCCTGACTGTGGACTATGCCGTTATAAGCTCAGCCCGGATCTGTTCACAGCCTTAATGTAGAGCTGCAATGAGTAAAATGTAAATCCTCTCCTGGGCCACTAGACACACACACTGAACTACATTTCAGTGGTTTTACTTGAGATTGAAGAGGTGCATCTGTTACACAAAGCCCAAGCAGATTTATCAAGAAGACGCATAGTTGGCCTACAAATCTTGTATTTCTTTGGATTTGAATAATGAAGTAGATTAAGTTTGGCAGGTTATATAAATACTTGCACTCACTTAAAATGGGCCTTATGCTTCTTATGATTCTTGCAGGATTCTGCTGCTGTGACTAAAAAAATCTCCAGATAGAGGTGGAGCTATGACTATCTTTTGTTCATTGTTATTTTTGACTGATAATTCTAGTCAACCTTACCGTCCCGTTCTGATGACATCATCAGTCTGGGTTTGTCTGTAGTATGTTTGCTTTCCTCACTAACAAGAATCTCTCCTGTTTTTGTGTTTTTCTCTTTTTCTCTGTGTTTTTCTTCTCTTCCATGTATCTCTGGGATGATGCTGGATTCTGATTGGGGGTGGGGCACGACTCGTCCTGTCACACTGTCCTGCCACTTGATTCGACGACCCTAACACTGTCGCTCCCCACCAACCAATGGCTGCCCCATCCTCTACTCTGCTGACAAACTATGATTTTAAATCTATTAACTATTTGTTTCTCCCAAAATGTGTTTGGAATAATTAACTTAAACCTGTCCTGTTTGAAACATGTTGTCGCTGTTTTTCTTTTTGTGTGTGTTTTTCTCTCCTATTTTCTCTCCCTTCCTCTCCAAATATGCCTACCCTCCTTTCTTCTGCGTGCATCCCCTCTTTTTCTTTCAGAGCCCACAGTGAAGAGATTGAAAACTGGTTTGGTGGCGTACACCGGCGACTCCTCTGATGAAGAGGAAGACCACTCAAGCTCCAAAGCCTCAGGGCAAGGTAACCCTGGAGCAGTTCCCCCCTCCTCCACCTCCTCAGGCTGGACACAGGGCTATCGCTGCCCTCCTCCACCACCACCTCGTGCTAAAACACAGCCACAGCAGCAGTCTATGCCTTTCTGGATGGCACCATAAAACAGGAAAAATCTAAACTCCCTCAGTGCTTTGTGCCGAGTCTTACAGGATGTTCACCCAAACTGTCTTTTTCCACCACTCATCAACCTTCATCACGTGGATGACCTTTAACAGCTACATGTTGGTTGCAGCATTATTTTTAGTACTTGAGTCCAAATGGACATACTAAAGTTTTTGGGAAAAAACTGTTTGTTTCTTTTGGCGCGCACATTATAGTTTGAAGATGAACATTTGCAGGACTGATACTCAAAACTATTTTGTGGATGTATAGATGGTCGAATAATCTGCCTCCAGTTTAATTTGGAAAGGTTTGAAAACCGATGCCAGGTGAAGTGTTTGAATATAGTTTCTTTGTATAAATAAAAACAAAAAAAAAAAAAAAAAAAACATCACAAGGCAATGATGTTGCACATCACTGACCACTTTTCATTTATCCCTAGCACAGCTTTTTTCACCTCCTTTCCTTTCGCCCTGTCCAAGTCAGTGACACCATCTCTTCCTATTCTGGTCTTTTTGTACAGATCATATCGGCCTAATATGTAGTAAACCCATTGAACTTATTTCATGCTTTTGTGAAATAAATAAACTTAATTTATTGCCGTGTTTGAGCTTGTGATTCTTCGTAACGTGTATTTTCCTTTTTAAAGTCTGTTCTGCCACACTTCATCACAAACCTCATATCTGCCAAATGGCTGTCAACAGTTCTGCCAAAACAAACAGTGGAATAAGTGACCAGCTTTCTGCAGAATTTATATTACAAAAAATAGACCACGCATCTGCATCAGAAACATGGAAGAAATGTCATTTTTAAGCAGTACAACTTTGCACTCAATCAGTACAGACAGTTTCATATTTAAAAACTATATAATGTACACAATGTCGTATAGCACGATGAACTATTATTACTGCTATGAAGGACTGAATGCTGAAACAAAGACCTGCAGTTTCAGATCATCTCAATCTCCGGCTGTCTTGGAGGGTTCTTCTTGTTATACTGAGCTATGCGGCTCTCCATGACCGGCCGGAAGTGGCGGATCAGTCCCTGTAGATGGAAAATGAAAGGCGAAGAAGGATAAAAGTGCGTGTTAAAATATAAATTGCTACTTGTTTGAACTTGTAACCTCAGTCAGTGTTTCATTAACAGCTTAATAAACAATCCAGAGATGTCACCTGCACAGGCCAGGCAGCTCCGTCCCCCAGGGCACAGATGGTATGTCCCTCTATCTGCTTGCTTAGCTCCCAGATCATGTCGATCTCTGAAGCGGCTGCTTCCCCTCGAACAAACCTCCACATCATGTTATCCATCCAGTCGACTCCTGAGGGAGGGGACAAAGAGGAAACCTTGAGGCGTTGATTCGACCAAACACAGGGCTTCTTCTGGCATGAGAGGAATTCACTTTTGTTTTGATATGTTAAGTACATTTTGTTTATAATACTCCTTTTTATTTAAGTTGCCACACTAACACATTGTAGTTACAAAGTCACATTTTGAACTGATTTGACAAGAGATAAATACATTTACAACTGGTTAATCAAGTATGAGATAAAAAGACTTTAAAGCAAATTTGAAATCCATTTGAACAGCAAATCCCAAGAACCTCAAAGTATCCCTGACCCAGTGTTTAAGGGGGGGGGGGGGCTTCCTTCCAATTTAACAGGCTTAATCTTGTTAGAAGTATTTTTTACATTACAGTAGTTTCTTTTACCTAAATTTAAGATGTGAGAACTTATTTTACCACAAAAGTAATATGTGGGTAATAAAAGCTTAAGGGAGCTCTGATCCCAGTGTGCAGGTACTATTGTATTTAGGATGACTTGACTTTCAGCACTTCTTTCACTGAGGTGTTGTGCACATGACTATTCTAGAGAGAGAGAAAAGACCTCCGAAACAACACAGACAGTTTTGGTTGTAAGAAGAATCAAAAGATTAGGTGATAATAAAACTGTCTTGTTACTGGTGTTAAATACATTGTGCAGTTCCTCACCCTCCCTGCAGGGGGTGCACTGGCCACAGCTCTCATGTTTGTAGAACTCAACCAAACGTGCGATGGCTCGGATCACATCAGTCTGGAAGAAAAATGTAATTCTCAAATTATCTTTCCAGACTGATTGTCAATAAATGTGCAGTGTGTTTTGTTAGGTACATTATTCAGGGATCTGTTTACCGATTTATCCATAACGATGACGGCAGCGGTTCCCAGTGCAGTCTCTGCTCGGACCAGGTCATCGAAATCCATCAAAACATCGTCGCACACATGGCGAGGGATGATGGGAGTGGAGGACCCCCCTGGGATCACTCCTAATAGATTGTCCCAGCCGCCCTTCACTCCTCCTGCACCAATCACACAAGAGGAGAGAGGAAGTCAGGTCAACGTCCCATAAAGTTAACCAGCACCATCACTAAGGGAGGACTGTAAACACCCACACCTGCGTGTCTCTCTATTAGCTCCCTCAGAGGAATAGACATCTCTTCCTCCACCGTGCATGGTGTGTTCACATGACCGGAGATGTTGAACAGCTTCGTCCCAGAGTTCCTCTCCCTCCCAAAGCTGACGAACCAAGCTCCCCCTCGACGACAGATTGCAGGCGCCACAGCAACTGTCTCCACGTTGGAAACTGTCGTCGGGCATCCAAACACCCCTTAAAAAGGAGAGAGATGAAGCAGTGAGTAATCACTGAACCCTGGATGGATACCTGAAAGGGCCTACTGGGCCCAAAGTGGCCTTCACCTCCAAAATGTCACTCAAAGAGACACGTACCAGCCAGGAAGATACTCAAAATGACGACAAAGAAAGACCAACATACTACAAAGTCACTAAAACTGTGTAACGGGTTATTTTTTTACCTCACCTATGTCTGCAGGGAAAGGCGGCTTGAGTCTGGGTTTCCCTTGTTTGCCCTCAAGAGACTCGATGAGGGCCGTCTCCTCCCCGCAGATGTAGGCTCCTGCCCCTCGCATCACAAACACATCAAAGTCAAACCCAGAGCCACACGCGTTCTTCCCTATCAGCCCTGCTCTGTATGCCTCGTTGATAGCCACCTGTTTGAACAGTAGAAACAAACATTGCACAGTGTAAATCACACAGCGTCTATGGATCTACGTGCAGTGATGGGAGGACGTATCCAGATCCTTTACTTCAGTAAAAGTACCAATACCACAGTGTGAAAATACTATAGAACAAGTACAAGTCATGCAGTGAAAATGTTACTAAAGTAAAAGTATTTAAGTATGATGAGAACAATGTACTCTAAGTATTAAAAGTAAAAGTACACAATGCAGAAAGAATTCCCCTGTTACCGTTAAACAATTATATATTATATCATTCCATTACTATTGTAAAACTTCAACATTATTAAAAATGTAATTATTAAAAGGTAAAGCACCAAATATTAACATTTGACAAGATGGAACCAGGACATTTTTTTTTACTTAAAAAAAATCTTAAACTATTATTAAAATAGTGGCCAATGCATTATCTGTCAATCAACTTATCAATTAACGATTAATCGTTTCAGCTGCAGCCTACTTGAACATTTTCAAATGTTTTACAAGCAACAATCTTAATCTGTCAGATAAATATAGTGGGGTAAAAGGTACAACATTTTCCTCTGAGATGTAGTGGAGTAAAAGTATAAAGTGGCATGAGAAGAAGATACTAAAGTAAAGTGCAAGTACCTCGAATGTTTTACTTAAATACAGCACTTGAGTAAATGTACTTAGAACCACTGCATACCTGTAGATTTGAGGACTCATTGTAAAACTCTCCTCTGATGTAAATGTATGCAGCCCGAGCGCCCATGGCTCTCCCAGCGATCAGGCAGCCTTCTATTAGTTTATGGGGGTCGTGACGCATTATCTCACGGTCTTTACATGTCCCAGGCTCCCCCTCATCAGCATTCACCACCAGGTACTTAGGCCTTAGGAAAGAAGGAAAGAAGGAAACACTCCTTACATTACATTATTACATTACATTATTACATTACATTATTACATTACAGGTCATTTAGCAGATGCTCTTATCCAGAGCGCCTTACAGTGAACTAACTACAGGGACAGTCCCTTGGAGTGACTCGGGGTTAAGTGCCTTGCTCAGGGGCTCAATGGTGGCAGACCTGGTCTTGAACTCACAAACTGTGTTCTATTTGAAGGCCTGACCACTAGACTGGCACCACCCACACTCAACACTGATACATCACCAGAGCGTCATTACGGGGGCTGTTGCTAAAGTGTCTCAGATCTGGAGTGTTTCTTCTCCTACCTGCCATCGCTGGGTTTGTTCATGAAGCTCCACTTCATGCCGGTGGGGAAGCCTGCTCCTCCTCTGCCTCGGAGCCCTGAGATTTTCACCTCATTTAAGATCCAATCTTGTCCCTTCAGTATGATCTCCTTCGTCTTATACCAGTCTCCTCGTCTCAGTGAGCCCTTGAGTCTGGTAGGAAGAGGAAGAGCAAAGTATTTCTTTGTTTTTTTTCCCCCTTTTTCAGGGCATTCATGGATCAGCAGTTCAGTTTTTATGTTTTAATGCCCATTTCTGGACAGGTACATAGGTAAATATCTTTGCACATGGGGATATATTAATAGTAATAATAAATGGTAAGTAAACAAGACTTAGTTAGAAATAAATAAATAAATAATAATTATTATTATAAAATAAAAAAATGTAATTCATTAAATAAAAGAGATATAAATAGGCATATAAAGAATATGAGCTAAATAAAAATAAAAAGTAAGTAAATAAGAGACTTTTTCTAAAAGAAAAGGTATAATTGTTATGTGTATACCCTGAGTTAAAGTATTTCTACTGAGTTGCTGTCATTATAGAATATTTTTTTCTTTTATGTGCTTACCTCCAGTCATGACGGCCATATAAGTTGGTGAATATCCGGTCTTCGTCACTCAGAGGGCCGAATGTGGTCTTTTTTGGCTTCACCGGGTGAGAGAGGAAGATACAAAAGAATAATGTGATTGACAGAGCGGCCATGATGGATGCCTGAAAATTAGAGCTGCAATCTAACGATTATTTTCATTATCGATTCATCTGCTGATTATGTTTTTGATAAATAAATGAATTCTTTTGTCTATAAATGTCAGAAAATAGTGAAAACTCCAGTTTTTATTTCCCACAACCCAAGGTGACTACTCAAATGTCTATTTTTATAGTTTAATAGTACACATTTAACATCTTACATTCAATGTAGTAATAACTGGCAGGCTATATTCTGCAATGTAATGAAAAATATATTAAAGTCCACATTTAAAGACGTTTTGATAAATGATAACATACCTCATTAATACCTACTAATCTCAAACATATGCCTGTCCTATCTTGTTGTATCATATAGAACAATATCAAAATATCCAAAATAGCTAATTAAAGAATATCATCATGTTTATCTCTGTAGTTCTGTTGGATTGTCTCCTTATTTGACTAAAAACTCAGTTACTTGTTACGTGTCAAAACTCTCGCATGCCTGTATAATGAAAGTAGGCATTTAGGCCAGTGTGCTGAGTTTTACAGTGTGTGTTGCAGTGTGTATCGCAGTGTGTGTTGCAGTGTGCATGCAGGCCTACCTGCGGCTGTGCTGCAGTGCTGTAGGTCAGACGCGGAGCGACATGACGCGTCACAGCGCCCCACAGCATCCGCCGAGGCAGCATCCTGCAGGCGACACACTCCTCCTCACTTCAACCTGTTTTATACTCCGAAGCTTTTTCCTCACAGAGTCTCCGTTCGACTTCTCATACAATCAAACCGATTTGTGAAACCTCCGCTGTTCACAAGAAGCTCATTGCTGGTTCAGCTCAATTAAACTAAGAGGATTAACGAACTACGTCACATCCTATCCCAGCTTCCCGTGCGGCCTCCCACAGGTACCCAATCTTTCACAGGTGCGTGCACGTGCACACTCAAACTGGAGATTAATTGGAGAGTGTCAGAGTCGCGATCATCAAGGGACTGTGTGCATGATTTACAGGGTTATAAATGGATTTTTAATGTGAAGATTACATTTATCCATGGCCCATTAATAGCCATTTCCTAACAAATTCGACAACAGGCCTTTTCCCCAGCAGACAATTTAGATTTGTTATAGTAGGAAAAACACAGGCGTTACTGATAACATGGCTCCGTTATATTCAAGTGTCCTAGTGAGCAAAGACAGTGAGCCAGCATGCACAATAACAGGTCCTGAACCTGAAGCAGCTGAATCATATTCAGCCATCGTTACTTTTATGATTCACACCTGTGTTTCTCCTTCTGAGAGGTGTAAAAATATTTGCCGTGAAAAAGTTATTTTTCTTTCTGCTCATGCACATTTCCTGTTAAAGGCAAATACAATGTTAAAGCCTTTCAATGTACTCTTGGAAATAATGTGTTTAAGATTAAGGAAGTGGTATTGTGCAGGAAGTGAACAATCAAAAAAAACAACCCAAAAAAAACAACTATAGGGGTATTTTAAATTGGTCTCTAAAAAATAATATAGCCTTTTCTATTTTTAGGGGGACTGGAATTAATAGAGATGTATGTACATCTAAGCTTATTTTAAAGTACATCATAATATCATAAATAACTAATGGAGCTTGACTATGATCTTGCACAATGTTAGCTCATCACATATGTTTGAGTACAGTAATATCAGCCAATGAGCAACAAGAAATGTCAGAACTCCAAAAGTATGTTTACGGTATTTTGCAGGTCTCCATTACATAGTTTGTCCACCAGAGAGCACAAGTCAACTGTAATATTTCCCACTCAGCATACATCTTGTTCACAACTATTTAATTACCAAATTCACGACTGTTTAACTTAATATAAATCAAGAAAAACACAGAAAAGGTCAAGCTTAGATATTTTTTTTATTTATTTTCTTTACATTAACTGAAACAAATGATGGGAAAAATGAATTCATATCTCTGAGAAGGTTCCACTAAAAACTGAAAGACAAAAATGTATCCCTGATAGCGGGGTCTCTACACAGACCGGACCCCATGTCCCTTCACCGAAGCCAAGAAAACAAACAGCTCACATAGAAGCGCAGACTTCACAGCTGGCATCAGTTAACCCTCAGTCATTCACAAAGCTCCGAGTGGGAGCACCAACACCCTTCATGAACAGGACCAACTGTCATACTGACATTCCAGTAGGACTGGTTCCAGTAAGGCCAGTAGTTTACTGGCATCACTATTATTTCTCTATTTTTTTTTTTTTTTTATCTTACAAGAGGTTTAATGCCATTCATTTGGTTTTCAACCGTTAAATGATACAAAATCTTTTATTTCAAAACTACTGGCCTTCACTCACATGAAGTCAATCACCCTACAGCACCAAACAATGTCTTCCCATTTTATATTTTGTATAATCACTTAGTGCATTGCTCAAGATTTCCTGAGTGTAGTTGCAGCACAAAAAAAATAATATCTAAGGCAACTTCATCCCAATATATATTATATTGACTATAACTCTGTATTATTATGCAGGAGAAAGAATATTCAATGTATGCAGGTTTTAAAGAAGTATTTCAATCACAATCTTAAATGGTATCGAGTGAGTTAATGGAGTAGATATTGAAGGTCAGACAAAAACGGCTTAAAGCTCTCAAATCTCATAGTGCAAATAAACTGGACATTTAAAAAAAGATCTACTACACAACAAGGAGCGGCTAGTGCACACACGGCCAGACCAGCACAGGTTCTGACTACATGGGTTTCAAGAGAATAGGAAATAAAAAGTCAACTGCCGTTGTTTAAAGCCATTAATGATTGCATTAAACCCTGCAAAAGGCCTTAATGTACTGGTCCAGGGAAAGCATGAGGAAACTAAAAAGGTTTTTGGTCGAAGATAGATTAACTCAAAGGATAATGGCCTCTTTAGACGCAGCGGTGGCCGATCTGTAAGAACTGCCATGCTAACATGTGACAGGGCGATACATGTTAAATTAACAACAGAAAAACATGTCGAAAATGTCAAACAGCAAAGTCATTGTGTTCCAGTTACATCGAAGGTATTGAACCCCTTGACTTCTTCTCTGCTCTGTTCCCTTCTCTCTACCCCGGAGGATGGAATGTGCCTGTATTATTGCAGTACCTGACAGGGTTAAATGTGCAAAGAATGCATTCGAGGAAGAATCGCCAAAAGAAGACACACAGCCCATAGAAAAGGCGTTAAGTTATATGGAGATGTTAAGTCAAAATCTTCAGCGCAATGCAGCTTCTTGTAAGACTTTGTGATCCGTGTGCAACCCTTGGATTTGGTCTCGCAAAAGAGTTTCAGCAGAAGAACCATAATAAATAACAATAAATAAATAAAAAGTACAGAAAAAAGGGGAATGCCATCACATTCATCCCCTCACCTTTTTGCCCCTTTTCTATTTTTTTTTTTTCAAGCAAGCAACCCAAATGAGTCCATTGGAAGACTGAAATCTGCAGCCTTTGGGAAAAGAAGAATCGTCTTCAACATAATCAACATCAACTCATTGAGCCAGACTTTGTCTCTTTTGGTCAGGCATTTAACACAGAGCTCTACAGCTCTGAAACACTCAAACATGGAAGCAGATCTTTTCTCACGGCTATCAAAACAGTTGGGAAGAGTCTTCTCTTCAAACCCAACATTGGCTACAATTCAACTCTCTCCTGTTAACGTAAGATTTAAGAAAACAGTTCAACTAAAAATCTTTGGTTCAAGCACCAAATTAAAGCAAAGATTAGCACTAACAAGAAAAGACACAACGAACATTATTGCTTACAATGTACAGAACGAGTTTGATTAATTAGACTGCATTTCCACTGATAACCACCAGAGGAGAGTGAGCACACAAACTCATTCTTGTGATCTAGGTGATATGACTTCTGAATTGCACCTGAATCAATACATTTATGTTGTAACTAAAATAAAGCTCTTCAAATATCCCTTCATTTCGCAGCTCTGGATTTTAGTTTGCATAGTGAAAAGCTTCCCAGTAACCACACACGCATGTCCAGCTAGAAAAATCTAATCAAACTGAAATACATAAAAATTAAAACAGCAAACAAGAAACAAAATCTAAAAGACAAATGAAATCAAAATGCCAAGAGCCAGAAGAATAACATTTAAAATATCTAAGAAAACCCGTTTTCCATTTTTTTTCTTTTAATATCATTTCGTTGTTTTTATTTTTTAAGCGCTCTATATGGGAGCAGCAGGTCATTTGTCCAGCCACCTGAGTGAGATTTATTTTTTTTACTGTGGATGCTTTACCACACACACACACACACACACACACACACACACACACACCCTTATTCCTCTTCCTCTGCCTCTTCTTCTCCAATTTCCTCTTCAACTTCGTCAGCCCATCGGTCACGCTGCGCAGCCGGAGAGTGCGTTCCTCCTGGATCTTCTCCCTCCGCATCTCTGCCCCCTCGCAGCTCCAGACTTCGCAGGAAGAGCTCAGGGTAGCCGGCCAACCTGTGAGGCCCAAGTTGAGCCAAAGCCTGAAGGGCGAGAGACCGCTCCCTCTCGACGCCACCTGGAAACATCAGCGGGGGGGCGGCACCGGATCCACTCCCACCATCCAGCACACTGTGAGGGAGAAACGCAGAGGAGTGGGCCTGTAAAGACAGAGCCTCCAGAGGGTTGGACTGCTCCCTCCCGCCTGCTTCCCCTCTCCCATCTTCCCCAAGCTCAGCCCCACGTCTGGGTCGGCGTATGCGCAGCTCCAGGCAGCTGTGTCCCTTGCGGTGACGCTGAAGATGATCTTCTCGGGCAAAGGCCTTGTGACAGAGCGGGCACTCGAATGGTCTCGCCCCGCTGTGGAGGGACAGGTGGTTTTTGAGGTCGTATGAGTGGAGGAACCGGGCAGGGCAGTGCGGGCAGGGGTAAGGCCGCTCCCCTGTGTGTTTCCTCATGTGGATCTTCAACTTATCATTCCTAAAAAAAAGGAAGATGAAGAAGGAAGAAGCAGGAAGGGGAGAGCGATAAACATAATTAAAAGATTTAATCAGGCCACGATACATCAAACCATTTTTATTTTGTGCATAGAAAAGTTCCTGTACCGGGTGAAACGGACTCCGCAGGCAGAGCACTGGAAGGGCTTCTCTCCAGTGTGTGTCCTCATGTGTCGGGGCAGTTTTCCTGCTCCATGGATGATCTTCTGACAAACAGGGCACTGCTGAGGTGTCTGAGACTTCCTCTTCCTCCCTGCTCCCGCTGCTGAGGCCACCGCTCCTCGATCAGCTACAGAGGTAGGTATGGAGGTGCTTTCAATCAGCATACCATCGTCGCCAAAACCCTCCATGTCCTCATCCTCGGACAGCTTGTCATTCAAGGGCGGGACAGGAGGTGGGTGGGCTATATGGGGGCGCTCCTGCAGCCAGTGAAGGAGCCCTCCATTTAGTGTGGTCCCTCTCCCTGGCTTTCTGAACGCCTTGGGATCGCCGTTCTGCCTGGATTTGAGGCGCAGCTCCTCCTGTTCGGGGCTGGGAGGCTGGGTAGACGGCAGGGAGCGGAAGCTGTCGGATGCAGGTGAAGGGTGTGAGAGGGGAGAAGCAGGTGGTTGGTTCAAAAGCGAGGAGTTGATGTGATCCGACCCGACTTTTTTCACCTTCTTTTTGTCCGTTTTTCTTCGGGACCCTCTCTCCACCCCTGCCACCCTCTCAGTAGCTGTGTGTTGGGCTCTCTGCTCGTCTACGGTCTCCCCCTCCGCCTTCTCCCCCAGGATGTCTCTGCACGCGTCAGCCACACACTGGATGCCCAGAAGCTGAGCCCCTCGCAGCACATCTCTCATCCCAGAGCTGGGTATGGTCAGGGTTGCAGTGTAGGCGAACTCCAGCAGAGCGTCCAGGGCGTCGGGTGCCACGCAGTCCAGCTGGCACACGCTGAAACCTCCTCCACCCTCGCCGCCCCCCTCCTCTGCCCCAAACAGCCCGCGGAAGTAGAGACTGACGGCGGCCATGACAGAGCGGTGAGTTGGGTAGTGTGCCCCGCGGGACGTCAGAGTGAGGTCACACAGGAGTCCTGTCCTCCTCTGGTTATTGAGGTGGGACAAGAGCTCGTTGCTGTGCTCCGGGAAGGGGATCCCAATCAGGCCGTCCTCTCCTGGAGACATTGCCACCTGCGTGAAAGAAGGGGGAGACCAGTTTAGTGGAGGGACTTAGGTCTGAGCAAATGACAGTTTTGTACCAGTCACAATCAATAAAATCCTTTCCAACCAATTGTATCATTCATTTTATTACATTTTCTCTAACATCTCAGAGAGCCATGTATTGATTTAAAAGTATCTAAAACTAAATCTTCCGTAGCGTGACAGACTCAGAGAGTTTCTTTCACGTGAGGGACAATTTAAACCAGGCTTAGCAACAACTCTCCCCGTTATCCTCCCCCCCACCCCTGTATTTTCTCTCCAGATTACTAAATCAGGAGGCGGTGATTTTGTCCAGTGAGATGGGGGTTGGGGCACCTGAGGACAAATGCAATGGAGGTGACAGAGACAGCGGGAGCAGTAAAATACAACAGAAAGAAGAAGAAAAATAAATAATCGTCAGGGCAAAGAGAGAGAGAGACAGACAGAGAGAGATGTGAAACCAAATTATCGATAACAATGACGCGGAGAGGATGCAGGATTACGCGATGTACTGTATGTGCTGTAGCCAGAGGGCAGTAGGTTAATTCCCGTGTGAAACCTTTATAGCATTAGCAGTTTGATTAAAATACCTGGAGAAGATAGAGAGGGACAAATGGAGGAGCGAGAGAAGAAAGAAAAGCAAGCGAGGGACAGGGAGGAAGCGACAGGCCTGAGTGGGTGAAAGGGGGAGTACCAGTGAAAGAATGAGGAAGGAAAAGACAGCAAGAGAAGAATTACAACCTTTATGAGGACTAGAATAAAAGTACGTCACTCACAAACTTGATGTGCAACACATACAGTATGGTCAATTACTAGATTTTAATTCATTTCTAATCTACTCTAGTCTTTTTTTTTAACCCAATAAAAATGGAATTCATCGACACAGAGGTACGAATGTTGGGTTGAAGGTAAAATATCGTACTGCAAGTCAAACACAGACAATAACTTTATTTATTTCTCTTTGTGAGACACAGCCAGGTCTGTCGGTAATAAGACCCAACAACTCTCTTCTCTGGCTCCCCGAGCTCACACCTCACCCTGTCCACACTATACCTGCTCAACAATATCTCTCACACACACCTGAGCAGACCAGATTTTCCACAAACAACTCACCCTCCAGATTCCCCCTCCCTGCCCTTCATCTCCCTCCCATAGCAACTGGCAGCCCCCTGGCCGTCCAATAACAGAGTTTGCACAGTGCCCAGAGGGCTCTGCACAACGACAGTACATCCACCTGACTAACCTGCTTCAAAACACACCCTATTAAATACACAGCCACAACAGTGCGCACACACACACACACACACACACACGTAGACATTCACACATTGCGTGCAAATCTGTGGCTCCCCCCTCCTACTATTGTTAGATTTAACCTGTTCAGTTGATGATCTTAACGCCAGCCTATTTAAAACACATACTTGTATAAATGTACTCCACCCATTAAATGAAAAAAAAAAAAAAGTACAGCAAATTGAATAGATACCTCTCACAAATTTGCCAGCACTTTTTTTTTTTTTTTTTTTTTTAATTCTTCCCATCGCGCAAATCGATATCAAACATCCCAAACATTCCCTTTCTCATCCCCAGGACACGCTAAAGTACCCCGTTGTGAATCCTACCTTCCCCGTCCTCATGGGCATGGGCACAGTCAGCTGGAGACGAGGCAGCGTGTGTCTCATGGCATCCATCTTTTTGCTTTTTACAACTCTTCTCCCTCCGCTATATTTGAAAACCACTTTTTCCTATTTCCTTCAACTCTTAGACGTGTAACTTTTAAAGGTCTGATCTCTTTGTCAGAAGTTGGGGTTTAGCGCTCATCCTTGGGGATGTCTACCTCTTTCGCACATTCTGTCACTCACTCTCCTTCCTGTCGTACCAAAGAGGGCGCACGGTGACGAAGGCAGATTCAGAGATACCCCTCCCCCCAGGTCGCCTACGCGCCCCCCTCTCTCCAAAACCCAACGGCTTGTTTTCCGAACACTTTCCGATAAACACCATCTCCTCGTCGACCTCTCCCTGTTCAGAAAGAGGCCGACAGGTAGATGGGGAGTCGTGTATCTAAGGTCAGGACAGGACTGCATATGATGTAAAATAAATAACCTTCAGGCTTCAGACCACACACACATTCATTTAACTGGTTTGGCAGGAAGGAAACCAGCGCATGCAACCAAAGACATCTCAGAAGAACCAATATATTATCAACTCACAGAATGTCAATCATGTAAGAACCAAAATCATATTGGCATTATGAGTCATATTACACCCAAGAACAAACCTTCAGATAACAATATGAGAGTTAAACCATATTGCATCGCACCAAAGAGATAAACTGGTGCAGAAAGCTCTTGGATAAACGTCACCAACTGCTCTCTATAAAATAACACCAAGGCCTCTATAACTGATGTTTACCGCTATATTAAAGCCAAAGCATTTTCATAAGTTATCTACAGCCTGATGCAACAAGGACGGCATGTGTTGCGGCAGCTACTGATACAGAAGAGTGAGGAAGTTGAGGGGCATGCGTTTGCTTTGTCTCTTAACCAGATTCTGAAGCAACTATTTTGATAGATCAATCATTTAAAGCCATTTTTCAAACAAGATGCCTAAAATCCTCTTGTTCCAGCTTCTTAAATGTGAGGATATCTGTCGTGAGAGGGCATTTCCCACTATTTATCTGTAAATTAATCTTTAGTTGCAGCCCTACATGATACACAAATGTATAACAACATGCTGGGGAAAAAAAGCCTAATGGAAACTCACCATCTAAGCCTCTGTAGGACAAAGTGTAAATGCATCCCTTGACCTTGTACATGTACAGTTTGTCTCATTGTAAGTAGACACGATAACAGACCTGAATGTCACATTTAAGGATCACCAATCATTGTTTAAAAGCATCCACAGCAAAACAGGATTATTGCCCTCAATTATTATTTGCATAAACCTGTAATATATCACAACACATCATGTCTTGCCTTACTTTTGAAAGCGAAAAGTCGCTAAAGCACAAAAAGAGAAATCTTAAACAAAGCAGTGCAGACAAGCACGACACAAAGGGGTTTCAGGAGGAGCACACAGCAACACGCGTAAAATTTCCGGCGCAGGGCAGAAAAAAAAAAAAAAAGCATCATGGGTGGTTGGTGGTTCGAGCTTGTTATTTTAAGCATATTCCTTAGAACATAGACCCGTTCGGAAAATAATTAGATTGCAGAGAAGTGCAGCAATGATTCCCATCAATTTTCTGTCTGTCTGTGAGTCACTTAATACTGACGTATCATGCGCGCACATGCACATGCACACGCACACACACAGTTCATATCCCCTCTTCTCCTTCCTTGTCACCTTGTTTCTGTTTTTTGTTTGCTAACCAAGGACATGTCTGCATAAGTTGCTGATTCTTGCAACACACTGTAACTAATGTTGCCCACAGGCAGATACCAGAAACACATCGTCTTGCAAGCAAAATCATGTTCGTTCACAAGTCCGTATTCAACGGTCATACTAAAACATACTGTTATAGTAACTTTATTCATGTTAATTAGAGATCGGTACCTAAAAGTCAAATAACTAATATCACTGTTTGCCTTTAGGTCTGTCATTTAAGGTCAGTGTAGTTAGTCTTTCCAAAACATACAACCACAAAAAAAAAAGTATTTTATCTCTCGAAAATCTGACATTTTTTCCACTTCTTATGCATTTAACGCTACAGATGTTAAGATACAACCCTAACAACAATTGTTTTTTTTTTTTGTTTTTTTTTTTTAATCGCTTTCTTGGTTTTTTGTTCTCACCTCCCACTCTTTGTCGACAGGGGACGAATTCACCTCCTCTGCAACTCTACGGTTTCCTCATCCCTTGCTTTCATTATGTGCACACTCTTCCCCACTCTTAACAACAAGGATTTGTTTGTTACTTAAATTAAAAAATACTTTGAACATCTGAAAATGTTGAATCATTTCGTCTTTATCCAACAGTCAGGCCAAGTGTCATAAACAGTTGCAACTAAGTTGTACGACCAGACCGTAAATCTAAGCAAAAATCAAAATGAAACATGTTTCGAAGAAAATCCACCGAGGATTCATTTTTACTGAAGAGGAAATGGAAACTTAAATCCACCATAACTGTCCACTACCACGAGTCAGTGTAACACAAATTTGTGTGGAGGCCAGGAAAATTACAGCAGCAGGATTGACCAACCCTGCATACAAAGGTTTATTCTTCTGTATAAAAGCAGGTTATAGTATCCATCATCTATATCATGAAATCCCTCTGCAAACACTCAGAGTGTGTGACGACTGGAACTAGAACTGTTATTTTTATGGGTCTTATTTTCCGTTAAAGGCTGTAAGTTTTCCCAGTCCACCTCAATTATATCAGGCTAAGGGGGAAAATATGACTTTATACTATTCACAGAAAACTGCGGCTGAGAGGGAGAAGAAGAAATACTTTTATGAATTCTGATGTCAGATGTTTCCAAAGTGGCTGTACATGCGTGTGTTTGTGACTGTGTGTGTAAATGTTAGTAATGTGAGCACGTATGGTTGGTTGCATGTGTTGTGATGGCTTTCTCAGTACTCTCAGTACTTAAATAACCATTTATATGAATAATTCTTAGACTTTAACAAAGTCATGAATTAAAATTCAATATAAAAAGGTAAAAGGGTTCAATTTTAAAAGCAGACGGTACAAAATTTAGCAACAATATTTTGTGTTTTTAATGTCCAAAATGTTATGTTGTATAATGCCTGCATGGAGATACATTCCTTAACACTGTAGCTGTTCAAATTCATTAAAACATTGACTTATTACAGTAAAATGCTCACAAATAAGGAGTGGTTGTCCATTCTGTACAGCAAACGAAACAAGGGTTTTCATTGAGATAAAACCCACAGAAATGAGACGTTATTCATAACCACAACATAACAAATTATGATCCTAAGCTACCACTGTGCCAGAAAAACAAAAAAAGCGACCAAACGCATGGAAAGTAAGATTCAAGCTCATACCGTTTCTCCTCCACACACTCGTCTTCCTCTCACCACTTTTCTTCTGTGTGACAGACTGTTTTAAAGGGTTAAGAAAGACAAAGTTTTCACCCTCTTTACACCTCACTTATTTGGGGTAGTGAGTGAAGTGTGGTGGTGCTGGGACACCTTCTCTGAGGAAGAGTAGGGGAGGAGGAAATGGAGGGGGGGATACGAAGAGATGCGAGTACACACACGTCTGCCAAACCAAAACTGAACTATGCCCAGCGGAGCACTCTCACAGGACTATCTGAGCGCAAAACCTTCACGTTTAAGCAACAAATACACAGCAGCAGACACATCCAGGTCTTCTAATAATACAGCTCTTCTCTGCCAGGAGATAAAACACAAGCTCCCCCCGCTCTGCATCCCAACAGTTCCCTCCGGACTGAACATTTGCATCCCACCAGGAGATATAAAAACAGATGCAGCCCTGGGAGAATTAGAATTTGCATTTGAATTTGGCAAAGACCAGACTCGAGACACCATCGTGATAATTAGAATGAGTGCACCCTGCCATGACAGAACAAAGAATTTAGAAAAAAGAGAAGTCCAGTGGGATGAAGTGACTCAGCAGAAGTTCTGTTATTTATTCAATAAAAAGACCCTGCAGCCAAGCCCTCCTCTGTCCTTACTGTAACTGGGGCATTATATGGTGGGTGTGTGTGTGTGTGTGTGTGCGTGTGTGTGTGTGGACGCATGCGCACATTGTGGTCTTAGTTCCAAGAACACATTACATTATTCATTTGGCTGGCAGAGCAGAGGCCCTTATCCCCTCGCCCTCACACACCACAAACTCTCCACTGCGAGCTACAACAGCAGCCAGTTTGCATGCCAGACCTGAGCACCAATGTGATTCTGCAGGAGGATTATCAGCTTATCAACACATAGGACAAGACATATAGGTGCACATATACGCTCTGCCCCGTAATATTCACCTGGCGAAGAATATACGACATCAAACGTCCCAATAATCTTAAACAAACGCCTTTAAAATGAATAATTAAGAATATTGGGGCTTTTTTAGAAGATATTTTCTCACATGAAAACTTAGTATTAATTTTACTCAAAGTCAACAGTTAAAATTACAGCAGAGAAACAGTTATATATTATTGTAATTTAGCTTTTGAGAACAGGATTTTATGCCCGATATTCCTATACGATATCGTGTTACTCACATTACAATACAATATATACTGTATATTATATTGATACATTATCCTGGTCTATAAGCAACCAAACGTACTGTACCATCAATCTCTCATTTATTGTTTTTACAACCAAAGTTAAACACATCTGTAAGTTTTTTTTTTCCTCACTAGGCTCCATATTTGAAGCTTCTTCTTTTTTTTTTTTTTTTTTTTCTTTTAATAGAGTAGGACATGTACATTTTACACTTTTTGAATCTAATGGGACTTTGTGTGAACACTCTGAAACTGATGATTCAATATAATACCAACGTTATTTCCCTATAAATAAATACAAACTGCTCTTCTTTTTTTAGAATTTAGTGTCATAAGTAACATTTCCGCCATGTTTGCCCCTGTGAAAGTAGGAGAGAGCAGGAAAAGAAATAAATCTGAGGTTGGAAAGAGGAAAACGGTACGAGATTTGAAAAGAGACAACAAAAAAGGAACACGAGGGAGGTGCATGTTTTCTAAAAACATACATGTTCTTAGAAATCACACAAGAAAAAGGGTAAGAGGAAGGTGGGTATGGGGGAGGAGGAACACATGAGAGTGTGAATGGGGAGTGGGTGTAGAGAGATATTCTGAGAGATAAAGCAGAGAAGAGGGGAGGTTAAGACAGGAAAATCTAGTCCCGGCCTCGAACAATCTGTGTTAGCGAGGAGACATGAAACAAGAGGAGACAGAGTTAAGTTACAAGGGGAGAGGAAGGGGGAGACAGAAAAAGAGAAGGGAGAGAAGCAGTGACATGACGACTGGGAGATAAACAGAGCAAGAGGTGAACACATGCACGCAGCCACAGGAAGCAGCAAGAGTCCTTGCAGGTGTGTGTGTGTGTGTGTGTGTGTCTGTGTGCAGATGTCTGAGGGAGAGATGTGGTAGCAGCTCTATCATTAGCATCACCAAAAGGGAGTTTCACCCTAAGATGGAGAACACACACGGTTGTGAGATAGGAGGCATGCTGACGGAGTGGTTTCACACTTTACTCTCTTATAGCTTCTTATCTGGTCAGCACTTTCTTCCCCCCAAACACTCCACAACTGCTTGTGCATGCGTGTGTGTGTGTGTGTGTGTGGAGCGTCAAGGTGTGTGGGCGATTCACACACTGCACCTCAATTAATATGCAGGAGCAGGAGAGAAACTTTATTTCTGCGCGTGTGGTTTTTAATGACGTTTATACATCTGATGAGCTCAGTTGAGTTGATGAAGTTGAGGAGCGTTTCCTCGGAGACAACTAATTACACTGCATGTAATAATGAAAGTATTGAAAGAGTGAGAAGTATCATTACAGTCAAACATGCGTTACTATATCAGCTGACTTGCTGTAACTCAGCGGGGGTGTTCGAACATGTCGGCCCGTGGTACGAACAGATGAACTGTGTAGGTGTTATCGTGGAGCAGAGCAGTAACTCGGGTCAAAATCATGTTATTTTATACCTAGCATTTACATGGAGAGCAAACTAAATGCATCGTTTGTATATACGCATTTCTGGATTACATAGTTGTTGTTTTTTTAAAAGATTACCTTGAGGAATATTTATATAAAAAAAAAAAATGTACAACAGGAATTGTTCATTTGCAGCTTTAAAAGTCACTTTACAGGCCAATATAAGACTCCCTCGAAATCTACACTAAGAAACCAATAATAGTAATATATCATTTGTATTTTTAAAAACATTTCTAATTATCTTGTTTTTCAAAACTGAAAATGTGGCCGAGGAGGAATATTTGGCTTTTTGTCTTATGGACACCAAAAACAAAACAATGAAATATTTAGCTGCACTGTACCTTTAACTCACTTTCTGTGTATGTAGGGTGATATTAAAGTTATGCCATGTTATGTATATAATTGTGTGTGTTATGCAAGTAGTTGCAAAGCAAATCATCTGTAAGTTATATATATTTATTTAAATTTGAACAAGGTGTAAGCAATGTTGAGTTTAATTAATTACTGTAAAATCATATTAAGTATTTTTCATAAACTGATCTGTTGTCATTTTCTGCAAATGTTTTGCTAAATGCTTTGTTTGAAATTCAAATAAAATGTGAGTAAGTAATTCATAAATGATTATCAATGGATTTCACATAAACATATACCCATAAACTGTAACATTTTAAGTAGCCTCTAATTTGACCAAATGTATGTATGTGTTCAACAGTTTCTCCATAACAAGAACAACTAACAATATCATTTCTAAATAATCTAAATCAATATTACTAATTACTATAAATCTCTTTCTGATGCTTATGATGTTACAAATTATGTAACTTTGTCCACTGGATAAAATATGCAACAATACAATGCAGTCCAACACAAACACACTCACAAACTGTGGCTGCAAAACAAACTGCAGAACTGAATCTACAACTCTAAACATTTTAAATAATAAACTTCACAAAAGTATCTTGAGATTATTGTGTAGGTAAATCTGGAAAAGTTTGGAAGATATGACTCTCTGTGTGTGTTATAGTTCTTCTTCTTATTCGGGGGGGGGGGGGTTCAGGATGGTTTTGGAGATGAAGATGGGTAGATAAGGGTTGAGTGGGATGCGGTAAAAACATTTTTTTTTTTAAAAAGTGTATTTACAGTTTCTCAATGTGTATTCCAGTAGTGCATTTAAGTCAACTCCTCTGCCTGTGAATATATTCATGCAAACAATTAATAAAGAAATTAATTGCATAAACAATTATTTAATACGAGATAAAAATGACTTGACCCAAAAACAAATTAATGGTGTTTGCGGAAAACTACAGAATCAGTTTTTGAATCGAGCTTTTTAGTTTCTGTTGACAAGAACGCGCGTTTAGAAAAACTTGACATTGTTTCTGTGCGAATGCATTCCTTAAGTTGCCACATAACTGGGAGGGTCTCAACAACTGCTGCTCTCCTACACAAATGACCTCTTGCTTTAGAGGAAGACATTGCAAAAGCACTGGACACACACACACATATCTATACACACATATAAACCGACAAACACACAGAGAGAGAAATGTCGCAAAACTAACTGATCCTGATCAATTTCCTCTTCCTGTGCTCAGTGAAGATGGTCGGCCACTAGAACAGATGGAAAGATAAATGGAAGACAAAGTGACACACAGAGGAAGAGTGAAGACAGCTCGGTGAGAGGTTGAGAAAGACGTGAACTAAAAAAGAAGAAAAATATTCAGATCTGTAGAAGCAGAGAGAAGTAAATAGACAATCAGAGGACATACATGGGTGAGAAATATGTCACCATCGATAAATCAGCTTAGCGGCTCGGTAGGGAGGGGAGGAGGTTTGTTCTTACCGTAACTGCAATCCATGATCAATTATATCAGAATTTCACAATAACAACTGCATCACCTACTACTGTGTTGTCATAAGTCAGGAACCAGACAGTTGCGGAGGTGCAAACATTACAGACATGAGGTTAAACTAACTGATAACTTCTCTTGCTCATGGTGGAATCATAACTTTCTCTTTCATAGTTTTAACGATGGATGTTGGACGAGCATTTCTTGAGGGAGAATAGAAGAAGTGATAAAAGAAATGCCTTTTTTTTACTAAAGACGTTGGTCCAAAAGTAAGATATTCAAAATAAGAACGATCAGCTATGTCATTTCTGAAACAATAATAATGTTTTTTTTAAATAATAACAAAACAAAAGTGACTTTATTTTTCCAAAAGGATGGTACGCATTCTTTTTTTTTGGAATAAAAGCCTCCATTTGCTGCTGGAGTTCCCCTTTGAACTTCACACATGAAAGGGGTCAGTTTCAACAGCAACGAGTCCCTTTGCCTGCTCGTGTTTGGGTGTTTATTCTCACTTTCCCTGAAGTGTTGTCTCACTGTACCTATTTATGATAACCGCCCGCTTAATGTGTACAGAAACAATTGTTACTAGAAGAGCTGAATCATGATCACTCCTTCAGCCTGTAGCTGTTTTCGCAAGCCTGGTTTTTCTCTCTTCTCTGACTCTTTACAAGAAGAAGAAGAGACACCTGCTGACTGGTTACTGCTGGGTGGCGTGGGCTGCGAGGATGGTGGTCGAGAGCGAGGGAGGGCTGTCAAAGGCTACAGAAACTCATGACTGAAAAGAGGAAATGGCAGATACATAACTTCCTCTATTGACACAGATCGAGTGGGGGCAAGACTCAACTGTAGTAGCAGCAGACTGGATTACGGACACCGTGCAGTCACCCCTGTGCCATTACTGCCTCAATGTGGGGAAACAACCGCCATATATGGTGAAAACGTGGCATTTGCGCAGAGGTCAAAATGATATGGTCATGGTTTATGCACATTTTTAAATAACAGCAACTTCAAATCCTAAAACTAATAAGCAAGTTATAGCAGTGAAATAATCACCATGACTTCAATAAAATAATCCAGCGACCGAAACATATCCTTCTTGACGAGCGGAGCCCCATTTTTCGCATTGATGACACGCCGGTCTGACTGCAGAGATCATGACCGTGAACAAAAGTTTGAGTGGGTAACAGAGAGAGTTTCTGGGGATAAAGGTTGTTGCAGCGTAGACAAAAAGGCTGAGAAAAAAAGGCTGAGAAAAAAAAAGGTGAGACACCTTCAAATATTAGGGGCAAAGATAGAAACCATCTTTCAACTCCCATTCTCACTCCCCCATTTGGTCTCTCTCCCCATCTTCCTCCCACTCAGTCGGTTTGTATGAAACTGAAAGACCCGCGTCTGAAAAAGGGGGAATCCATATGGGCTCACATGCCCTAATTAAAGCATTTCCTGGAACTGTGTGTATGCGGGTTTATATATACTGTACGTGTGTTGGAAGTGTGTGTGACAGACCACTCAATGCTACTTCCCCCTAACCCATCAGTTCACGGACACATGGTTGTCACCAGTCATACTGCAGCCAAGGTCACATGATTTGTCACACCAACTTGCCCACCACACACACACACACACACACACACACACACACACACGCATACACACATACACACATACACACATACACACACA
>CALSCE010009506.1:4945279-4990742 GCA_943593645.1 Bovichtus variegatus
ACACACACACACACACACACATACACACATACACACACACACACACATACACACATACACACATACACACATACACACACACACACACACACACACACACACACAAATCAGGAAGGAGACAAAAAGGCAGGTTTGTAGTCGTTTTACAGTTTAAGTCGATGCATTTTCTGTTAGTGTTTTTAATGCACTAAATCTAGTTGGAGATGCTCTTTATACTTCAATGAAATCTAATTTCATCACAGTAAATAATATATACACATTCACATTAAAGACTTCAATGATCTAGATAATCTTTAGAGTGGTTTGTGAAAGATTTTTTTATTTTAGGGTACAGTTTTCTCAGTAAGTTTATGATCATTTGAAAAAAGGAATATCATAAATGTGTATTTCTTGCTTGGCTTGTTGTCTTTCTTGTTGCTGTATGTGGTTCAGTTTTAAGTCCTAAAACCTGGAGGTATAATTACCTTTTTGAGCCGTAGGTTTCCTCGGTTGAACGGTGACTACAATTTAAATGGTATTTCAAATCTGTGCATGAGAAATACTAAAGTGATCTTCTTTATTAATTATTTATGGAGGGCAAATGTGCTAACTGCATTTTTTTTGATGTTCTCTAATAAAGTACATTATTAGTTACAGGAATCAGAAATTGAGCTTAGGCTAGTCCAAAAAAACTCAGACTTTTGTCAATTTAATATTCAAATGAATATTTCTTCCAGTTGCATTTTGATTGAACAATTTAAAATGAGCTAATATAACCTTAGACTGAAGCTAAAGAAGCTGGTAATGTTGTTGGCATTGGAGAAATGTGTCATGGTTTAGCCTCGTATTACTGTGTTACTAACATCAATACGGCTTTAAAGCCTCTCAAAAAGCAGTATTGTCTCGTCGTGATTATATCACATACCAAAAACCTATAAATATCATAAGCCCGTTTTAAACACAAGAGTGTATTTTTGGCATCATTCCCAAACCTTCTTTAAAAGCCGATTGCAGTTATAGAGCGCCTGCAGCTGACAAACTACAGAGGAGTTAATTTCCAGGTTGCCTATAAAATATTCAACTGCTTGACCACTTTATTCAGCTCATATTTATTCCAAGGACAAAGATGTTCTTTTCAAGAAGCCCCTTCCATCCTCTAAAATACAATAGTGATGAGGTTAGACCCCACAACAATGTGTTTTTGGTGTAAATTGCGGTGTGACAGGCTGAATAAAACAGATACAGATTTAGCCGTTCTGGATGATTTGTATCGGAAATTAGTCGAGCCCTTTTTTCTAAGTACATCCCTTCTTGTTACTCAGACAGGGCGGGCTGAACTCCATAAACTCACATGATCTCAATCCATTTCCAATAATTTAGAAATTAACTTGTTTTCATCTGTGACCATGTTTGTGTGTGCAGCTTCGTGTGGGAGGGGGAGGAAGGCAAATCTGTAATTGTTTTAATGAATATAATATTCTTAATTGATCTGTATTTCAGATGTTTTAACACTAAAAACTGTGTATTTAGTCTGGTTAGAAATGCTCTTAAACTATAAACTTGTTTGAAAACACCAATGACATCTAAAACTTCGCCACTTCAGTAAAATTATATTCACGCTCACGTTACTTGGTTGATTAATGTCATTTTACTACGAAGCAACAACAAGGTTAAACAACGAGTTACGGGTTTCAGCTTTCACATGGATTCCTGATTTGTCTTTTTGCCTGTAGGGGGCGCTAACAAATATGACTGTAGCGTATACCTTTAAATTGACATATTTATTTGATAGCAATCAAGAAATTGAAGAAACTAAAGAAAGACGCGTAGAACAACATCATATTCTGCAATGCAATCGCCCCAATACTGCCTTACTTCATTCATTACGTTTTAGCTGCTCGTGCGGTTTTTGCCACAAGTATCTTAAAGCTGAAGTGCGGGACTTTAATGTAAAAATGAACGCCCTTGCCAAACAAGTTTGCACAATTCTGATTAAGCCAATCACCGTTAGTATACCCGAGTTGTGGCGACTCTGCCGCTCACCGGAAGTGATTAATTTTACATTAACCAGACAGAGTTTAGGGAGGAGGAAGGGAGGGAGACCATAGCGACGGAGCAGCAGCTAGGAGTATGGCGGAAGCTATGACGGAAAATCCTAAGAAGCCTCCAAGAAAAGTTTTAGGCGAGGATTCTCCATATAATAAAATTTTCAAAAAAAAAAAATCGGCCTTCAGAGGAAGAATTAAAGTGAAAAAAAGAAAGCGATGAACGGTGAGGACAAACACAGATCACAGGGGGAGATGCAGCGAGCTCCCCTGCAGGCATACTTCATAAGCAGGCATCGACAACGTGTCACTGCCAGAGGGGAGAGACTAAATTCCGCACGCCAGCTTTAAAGACATCAGTATGATTTAAACTCCGTCCCCCCCACATAGCTTTCGGACTTCTATCTCAAGTTTTTTTTTTTTTTTTTTTTAAACATTCTTCACAGAATCACACACTTGATTTCAATGAAACCTTAAGTCCAAAAGCAGTTACCTCCCCTTGTCTTCTGTGTGGTATTAACACCTTTGCCATTAGATGTGTGTGGACAACACTTTGTACAAACTACTTTGTTTGAAGGATACAAAACACGATAATCTTTGTCCCATTTTATGTCTAAAAGAAAACTTACCAAAATGGTTGAAAGCATGAATAAAAGTGTTTGAAAAAGAGAGGGACTAATGATAAAACATCCAGTGATTCCTACCTCCGGTCCATAAACCCAGGAGAAGATGGGTGCCTGCTTTCTTCTGCCTCTTGCTCGTCCCCCTCCTCTTCGGTCCTTTGCTTGGAGGTCAGCAGAGGTCATACACCTGAAGGAAAAGGCACAGAGGTGTTACAGAAAGTCATTCATCCCAAAGGGGGGCTCGGAGTTAGGCATTCTCCAAGTATGTGAACAAAGATGTGATAAACTCATAGAGAAAACACAAAGTGCTGACTAATTGAGGTGCTTGTTTTCTTCTCTCTCGTAAAATAAGTTAGATTTTGCAATGGTGCATGTGAATAAACCCAAACACACACCCACATAATCATATGATGCATGTCATTTTGGGTAGAGTAGGGGGGTTCTTGTAAAAGAGAAGAAATAAGAAGACGACTGATAGAAACCAACCGCTTCCTACTTCGACTTCTTCGGAAAAGAAGTTCTCCAACAGTCAGTGAGGTAGAGAAAGCACGCGCACACACACGCACACGCACACGCACACACACGCACACACACGCACACACACACACACAGTTATGATTTTTACATCTCTTTAAGAACATTTTAAAAAATGCAGGCAATGCGGAGAATGCAGAGACTTCAGACTAAACACATGACGATGAAGCGTCAGGGGGGAAACAAGAGATATCAGCTACGAGAAGCAGGCCTGTAGAAAGCAGAGCAGGACAGAGGTCGTGTCAGGACAGCAGGAACGAGGGATGAAGCACAGATGTCTAATTATGTTGCAGACAAAGTTAGGGCAAACAGAGCTGGCATTAAGAATTTATTTCAAAACCCTGATGGCTCTCCCATATGTGGGGAGCCGTCCCAGCACGAGAGAGCATTAGATGTCCACTCACATGATGCCATGCGAACAAAACAGCGAGACCAAAAGAAAAACAAAAAAAAGGACTTCTCTTCTCCAAACGTCTCTTCCCGTCGGTCACAAGCTCAGGCCGTAGACGATGTGTCAGCCCCTCAGAGGACCAGAAGTGAGGTGAAAAACAGAAATAGCTGCGACAACACCTGAGCCTAGAGGGCATAAGGCATTAACTACCTGCATGGCTAAAGATTTAACCAAACAGGCTGTGCCCAAGACAGAGAAACCAAACCCAAGCCAGTTGAGCTTGTTAGGCCGGTCTGTCAGAGGGGCGAGTCAGCATCACAACTACCTCTGTAATCACACAGAGACACACACACACACACACACACACACACACACACACACACAAGCCCACTTGCATGCCAGCCCTCCCCACCCATGAGGTAGGCAGAAGCCTTAACCTAACATTACAGCCTGAGCACATCCTATTGTAGGACAGGAGAGTGACAGGATTAAAATAAAACACTGGGTGCGCCATGATGATGATGATGATTAAGAGACCACTGAAGGGAGATCATTTAGGTGCAAGAGGCTAAAAACCAGCAGATCTCCTGCGTGCTCTGCGTGCTCTGCGTGCCCACGAGCAGCGGAGAGGCAGGTGATGTGCGTGCAGAGCAGGTTAGGTTTTGGATGTCAGCCGGGACTCGGCTATAATTAGCAGCAGAGTCTCCAGAAATGTACCCGCCGACCCTGCTCTCCCTCTCTCACCTGGCCGCCGCACGCACACACACACACACACACACACACACACACACACACACACAGCCTATCAAACAGCGGCTGCAGCACCTGCTCCAAACACCACAACAACCACACAGCCGACGTTTCATGTTGTGCATTTAAAAGCGCGGCTGAAAACGCGCTCAAACTGTGTTATAAAAGGGGAATAAATTAATGTCGACGGGAGTTACCGAATACCCGTGACGTGGATAGTCCTCCCGTGACCCCGATCAGAACCGGGAAGGAGGGAGGCTATAGGTTGCCGGTGCTGTCATGGCACACAGACATGTCACCTTCATTAGGCTACATTTAACTTAAAGGTGTGTTGTCATTTTAACTCAAATCGACAGCAGACAGGTGAAGCAGTTTACCTGAGCGCCGGTGTGTCACCTGTTCAGACTCGTCGCCTCCCACCTGACCGGCCTCCACACTTCCTGGATTATTCCGTCCCACCCTGTCTACTTCTTCTTCTTCTTCTTTTACTTCTTCTTTTTTTTTTTTTATCCTCCCAGCTCTTGTTTTTCTTTTTCTAGCGGGGGTCACCGCTCGTGTCGTCCTTAGCTCGACACCCTGGACGGTTTTTTTTTTTAATTCTTCGCCAAATTTTGTGCGTCGGCGTTTTTCTTGCGGGTCGTCTCTGCAGTCCGCCGGCTCTCTGGGCTGCTCTGACCCCCTGTCTGCTGCTGCCTCCGCTGGCCCACTCCGACTCCCAGCTCCTTCTTTCTGAGAACCAGGAAGCGGCTTGCCCTACTTACACCCAGTCGCGGATTGGCTCTGGCAGGGCTGGAGAAGAGACCGCCGGGGTGGGCAGGGCACAGGGGAGGGAGGTAGGGGAGGGAGCAAGAGGCTGGAGGGGCTCCGGCTCTCATGCAATAGGCCAAAAGCGGTGTCTGTCGTGGTGCCGGTGGCGGAGGGAGGAGAGAGGTGGGCAGGTTTGGAGACCCCGCTCCTCCTCCTCTCTGCTTCGGGCATCATCACCGCGCATAGGTGGGTAGAGTAGGGCGGGCAGCGAAAGCGGATTGAAGGATATCTGCCTATTGCTCACCTGTCAGATGCAAAAGCATTTTCAGTCGAAATCGACTTAGTGCCCCCCTCCTCCCTGTTCATGACTCAGCAATATCCCCCCCGGGAGCCACCTGGAGGAGGTGACCACGGATGGAGAGATGGAAGTGCACAGATACCAACTCCAGACGGGAGGCTGGACTGAGGCTGAAAGATGATTCAAGTTAAACGGAACCTATTATGATAAATGAAACTATTATAGAGAATGTGTCACATCCAGTGTGAGGAGCAGCAAAGGCCAAGGGACT
Source organism: Bovichtus variegatus (assembly GCA_943593645.1). NCBI lineage: Eukaryota > Metazoa > Chordata > Actinopteri > Perciformes > Bovichtidae > Bovichtus > Bovichtus variegatus. Next base: position 4,950,918 of record CALSCE010009506.1, read on the forward strand.
TTTTCTTTTAAATGGCTTGTAGTGAATCAGAGAAAAGAACAAGCCTATATGCTATCATGATGCTGGAGAGAATAACGCTGTTGCCTGTTTCTGAACTTTTTTTTCAGAGAGAGAGAGAGAGAGAGAGAGAGAGAGAGAGAGAGAGAGAGAGAAAAGTGACACAAGCACAGACACTAAACCCAACTTTGAACAGTTACATATGCCTCCTGTTTGAAGTGGTTATGGGCATGGGAATCACCTCGCTTTTTCTAAGTTTGAATCTCATCCTCGTCTACTGTAGCCCCAGGAGAGAGAGAGAGAGAGTGTGTGTGTGTGTGTGTGTGTGTGTGTGTGTTGGTGGGTTTTGAAGAGAGGGTGCAGGAAGTCTATATATAATTTTGCGGTGAGCTCAGCCCACCTATTACCACCCCCCTAACCTTAAATCTGTGCTTGTTCTGTGGTTGTGCTACCAGACAAAGACGTAAAACTATATGTGCACCACATGTTCCATAGAACATAGGCTTAACTGATTTTCAATGTTAGTTTGATATAAAGCGGTGGTTCCCAACCTGTGAGTCGAGACCTGAGGAGTCACGAGATGATAAACAGGATAATAACTAAGTGCTGCTGCTACACAACATTTTTTCTGACTTTTTTTTTACTCTTTTATTGTGAAATTCTGGATTCTTTCATCTCTCCAGGCCTCTAAAAACTATTCATATGAAGCATTCTGAAAACTCTTTGAACTAGTCACAAGATATGCAACCTGGGGTCATGGATACACATTACGCTGCTATAAAAGTTGGGGAAAGTACTTGCATTTGTAACAACCTACTTCCATCACTACAATCAATATCTACATTGTCGTTTTTCAAAAATAATCTTAAAAGGACTTTACTTAGCTAAATGTATAACACTTCATGGATTATATTTAATTGTAATGCATCTCAACTTGGAAACATACATTTCTAGGTAAATTGTACATTTCTATCTATTTCGCATTACCACTTAGCCTTCAAACTTTAATGAATTGTGTATTTTTTGTTTAATCTTTTTTTAAGTCATTTTGGCTTTCATTTTCTATACCTATATATGGGCAAATAAACCAAACAAAAAAAATACTAAACTGAAGTTAACTTGCAGAGAGACCCTAAAATCTGTTTTTGGATGAATTCATAGAGAATTATATCAATCCAGTGATTAAACTTGCAGGATAAATACACACAGACCCTTGCTATTACAATGTAATTCAACACTGTAGTACGACGACTAATAAAATACTCATAAGTGTGTGTTTTTAGCCCGTGAAACTCTCTGCTAGTTTGTTTCCAGCACGGCCTCAGAGTAAAGACTTCTCTCTGAGTCTATTTCAGAGCCAGAATGACGGGCAGCAATTACAGTCTTGTTTATCCCCCCACCTCTATTCATGGCTGGTAATCCAGGCTGGTCTGCCATCATTAACCGTCGGACCTTGCTCCACCTCGGCCTCTCCTCTTTACATTAAATGTTCTCATCATGTGAATGTCCTTCCTGTTCTGGCATGTTACTGTAATGATATCTATTTAAGAAATATAAATGGTGCGATTGTGCAAGATGGTCCTGTTTCCTGCTGTGTTGATGTGATTATTAGAGTGCCATCGCCATCTAGTGGCCACTGTGCGGCAGCTGAATCCCTGTGTCTGCTTTAAGTGAGGCCTCCTGTACAAAACTACTCTATTTCTGCACTGTGGAAATGTAGAAACATGGTTAGAAATACAGCGTACAGCCTATATTCGGTCCTTTAATTATTATAATTAAATTATTATATATATTTAATTTAATTAAAAATGTCATTTAATTCCCAAACAGCATTGAAAAAAACCCCTCAAATATTTACAGCTACATTTTCATCCTCTTGCTGACACATGAATGCTGCTTTTTGAGACTCAGAAGGGGCTCTTCAAACAGTGTGCAAATAATAACAAGAGTAAATCCAACATGTTAATGCCTCTTAACTCGTAGAGGTGAAAAAACATTTCTCGGCTCATCGCCGCCTACATGGGCTGATGAAGGGCTGTTGAAAACCACTTGGACATTAATGAGAGAGGAGAGCTAAAACACATCTGTGTGAGGGAGAGAAAGTTACAGGAAGTGGAGCCAGGTGTATCAGTCAGACTGTAATCTGCCCTCATGAAGGCGGATATTCATTCAGTTCCAGTCAAGAGAGGGAGAGATTTAAGTGTCCCCACGTTCACAAGTTTAACCTTGGAGGTGAGTTTGTCTACAGGATTAGTGTTGGGGATCCAGGAGCAGCAGAGCTGAGACTGAGCGAGGAGTTCTTAAACATACAAGAAGTTATTTTATCACAAAGCAGCGTTGAAGTTGAGTCAACAAACCTCTCGAGTCTCAATTCTTCTGAGATCACGAGGAAGTCCAGATCTGAGTCACCAGGGTCCAAGTTGAGTCTCAAATTGAGTCAGTACCCTGATAATCTATCAAAAGCCAAATGAAAGATGCAAAATAAAGGATCAGTTTCAAATGACAGAAACAACAAATTCTAACCCACAGTCGCAGTAGTGGAAAGTTAACAATTAGTCAGGCACTGTACTAAGTAAAATGTTCAGGTATGTTTGAGTATTTTCATTTAGTGCTACTTTTTACTTCTACAATTCAGAGGGAAATAATGTACTTTTTATTCAACTACATTTATTTGAAAGCTATAGTTAACAGTTACTTTAAAGATTAAGATTTTACATTTAAAAACATATAATAATCTTGTGAAATCAATACATTTGAAAGCATTTTGCACTATTCAGATAGCAGTTCCACCAAGTATTTATCCTCAGAACTTAAAAATTGGTCAAGGCCCAAAGAGGCATGCTAACATTGTTCAGTATTTCACAAACAAATAAAGATTAGAGAAAAGTAAAAGAAAACGCAACTGAAAAACCTCGTTTTTGTTTTTTGGTCAGACATTTCTGAGGGTGAAGAGGAATCATGGTCTCAATATATACGGTGGCAATAGCCCAGTCCGTAAAACATAGAAATGATTTACAGCAACATGTATAACCAAAAACAATGTCCCCATTGTTCTACATAATCAATAAACCTGGCTATAAACGGTTTTCATTGGAATTTCTCTTTCCATCAAAAACTGATGAAAACTGTGAGTTTCGGTGACCTAGTTTTAAATCTTTAGTTAAATATAAATGACTTAAACTAAACCAAAAGCAACCACATTTAAAAATAAAGTGTCTTATGTCTATTCTGCAAATCCAAACCTTCCAGGTCATCAACATTCAAGTTTGGGTTGAATTAAAAATCAATATTTGCTTTGTTGTTAATACTTCCTTGCCTACATCCTGCCTGTGGTTAATGTAACGGCATTTTAAATATGCATGTACACAGGACAGAAACACATATGCAAGCACACAAATGAGCCCATGCGTCAACACACTCCACAAGATGATATCTAAATCCGCTTTATTCTTACATCCATATATACACCTTCACCATTACCGTCATGGTTGTCAACAATATAATCATAATCATAACCATCACCTTAAACGCCACGCTCAAGATCATCATCAAGACAGCATTATTAGCTATTTCTTCTCTGTTCAAAAGCTAAAGCTGTAATGAATAAAAAATAAAACATTTGGTCCTTTAATATATAGTCTAGGCAACATGGTATTAGGGGTTAAGACGGAAGTGTCTTTTTGCTACACACACAAAACATCAAACGTCACTGAAAATTGCGCTGAAACAGACAGAAGGAAGAGCCATTTGAACATGAGGCTGATGGCCGCACCGAGCAAAGTGTCGGGCAAAGCGAGAGAAAGGGAGAGAGTCTGTGAGAGCCAAAGAAGCAGTTAGCAACTGGGGCTGTGAAAATCAGATGAAAGGCGGCGAGACAGAGAAGAGATGAAAGACAGAGAGGCTGAAGAGTGAGGAAGCTTACAGCAGACCCAAAGAGAGGCACATATTTACAGTTTAGGGAGCCGGATTAAATATAAATAAAGTGAGCCACGGTGCACAGCAGAGCAGTATTGTCTGCCACACACAAAAAAAAACACAATTTACAAAAGTCCAAATGTAGGTTTAAAAGTTTCATCTTGTTCAAAAAACTAAACACCACACACACAAAACTACCAGTGGACTGCTCCTAATTAATCAAATTCATATGAGCATCGATTTAACAGTGATTTTTAATCTCTATATTCTTATCATAATTGTTATTCTGATGAGAAAATATTACACTTTGGTGCAGAATGGGAGGCAAGAGGAAGTTGGAGCTGGAAACCAGGAAGTGTCTGCTCTATTGCCCGCGTTTGAAACTGACATCAAAATAGACTTTCATCCCAAACAGCAGAATGATTATTATTTTCTCACATTCATCATTATTGTCAAGTTAATTTCCTTTCACATTATAAGCGCCTCAAATGTTTCACTTGTATTGCTGTTTCCATTGTCAAATAAATTGAGTTTTTTTTTCTCAGCTATTGCTTCCATCCCATTTTACTGTTTCCACTTCAGCTCCCCTGCTTGCTCCAACAATCACTAACACAGATATGTATGTATACATTTGGATGGTTTTTCAGACTCTACCCTTGCCTGCACCAACCACTCAACGCACCCACAAAGTCTTTCCCCTCCATCGACAGCTTGGGTTAAGAGTCACACGAACGCCTGATGTTCTAAGACAATGACCTCCTAGAGTAAATGCAAACCAGATGTACCTGTCCACACAACGTCACTGGATGTCCGCTTCCAACTCTGACACAACTCTGTATATCAATGCCTCTGCTAATTAGCACCGGCCACAACACAAGTCCAACATCTTATTAGAATATGTTGCATTTTGTGTCTTAGTTCCTCTGAGTCTTTTCTGGTGAGTGACAGCTGAGGGTCTTTTTCCCCTCCTTTTGGGGAGCTGATGTTGGCAGGGGGGCTGCATGTTCTGACTGGGTGGGTGTAGTGGTGGATGCCTGAGAGGCAAGGGTACAGGGGGTATTGAGTTTTGAGGAGAGGTTAGGGCCAGCTGTGGTGGTTGGTATTTGTTTTGGGGTGGGAGAAGAGGCACATTGGATACCAGAAGAGGAGGTGGTGGAGGAAGAGATGGTAGTCAGAGATGAAGGGTTAGTGGAGCTTGGGATTGGGTTTAAAGTTGTTGAGGATGAGGTTGTCGCTGGGGTTGGTTTGGTGGAATGACCGGAGACTGAAACGGGGCTTGGAGTAAGGACAGGAGGAGTTTGCTGTACAGGATGAACTGAGAAAGTTATTTTACGCGGAGAGCTAGTGCTAGCTGGTGTTGGGGAAGGAAATGCAGTTTGGGTTGGGGTCTGTTTTGGAATCTGGCTCAAGGGTTGGCCTCTGGGTGAGGAGGAGACAGAGGGCTTGAGACAAGGGGTGGGACTCTGGGATTTACTTAGGGAGGGGACAGGTGTCATGGGGATGGGAGAGGGGGAAGGTGTAGGTGGAAGGATCTGGGTAAGCGTCAGGTTTTGTGTCGGAGTTTGGACGGGGGTAGAAGTGCGGGGGCGGGTCTGAGTGGGAGTTGGTATTGGAGAAGGGATTGGGGTTGGGGCAGGACTGGGGCCAGACAATGGAGAAGCAGAAGGAGGTGTATTGGATGCCTTGGCTCGGGGGCTCTGGGGACGTGGTGGGATAGAGGTGATCAAGGATGATGGGGGAGAAGAGTAGGTGAAAGAGGACTTGGGCCCGTAAGTTTGAGGTAGTGGAACAGGGGTAGAAACAGAAGATGGAGGCGGTGTTGAGGAGGGAGAGGGAGAGGAAGAGCGGGGAGAAGATGTAGGGATTGGTTTGGGACGAGGAGTTGATGAGAGCGACAGCGGGTTTGTTCCTGCTGAAGGAGGGGTGGAGCAGGGAGGAGGAGAGGAGGAGCGGGAGGGGGTCATTGGTTTAGGACGAGGTGTCTGAGGGAGTATAGGTGTAGGAGACGAAGGGGTGGGAGCAGGTGAAGGGGAGGCAGAGGAGAGCGGGGTCTGCTTTGGAGGGGAGGAAGATGGCAAAGAAGCTGCAATTGTAGGTGTGGATACAGAAGCAGTGTGAGGGGCAGCTTGTGTGGGCAGATTCTGTGCTAATGCAGGCTGAATAGGAAATGCGGCCAGTACGTGTGTTTGTGCATTAAATGGTAAATTTGTCATTAGCTGTACTGGAGCATTAGAGGTCAGCATACCCGCACTGCTTCCCCTGGCTAACTGCCCTGCCAGGAAAGGAGCCGTCAGCAAATTACCACCAGAGGCCTTCCTGTGGAGAGGCGGGTGAGGCTGCACTCCAGCCCAGGAGCGGTGAGGCAGAGTGGGCTGCGAAGCTGACAGCAGCCTGGCCTCCTGGGTGAGTCTCCCCAGTGCTGGGAGACCCTGAGAGCTGCTTCCTCCATGACGTAAAAGAGCTTCCTTTGCTCCCTGCTGGCCCATCATAAAAGTGCTGCCATCTGACGGGGCACCACAAGCAGCAGGGGGGTTGGTGGCAGGTACCTTGTGAAGGGGTGGAGTTGGTGGCCCTCCACCTGTCGGGGTTCCTAGTGATCCAGCAATCACTGAGGGATGATCTGCCTGGAGGCGGAGGCTGTAATGAAGAGGCCTTCCCTGTTGGACAGAAGTCGGGACGGAGGAGGCTGGTATGGTTGGGGTTTTAGCAATAGGGGGCGATGTCAACCCACCAGGAGGACCCATGGTCGAGGGAGAAGCAGGAAATCCTCTTGGGGACAAAGCACCCATTCCTCCTATCCCTCCCATCGTCATCATGCCGATGAGAGAGCTCACAGAGGGGCGGAGGGGCTGTAACACAGGAGGACGAGGGGGAGACAAAGGGAAAGAAGAGGAGGGAGAGGGAGAGACAAGAGGGGAGGGCAGGAAGAAAGCACCTCCAAGTCCATGCTGCTGCTGCAACTGCTGCAGCTGCTGTTGCTGTTGCTGCTGCTGCTGGTGCATGAGGGCGATGGCTACATTACTGGTGGCAGCAGCAGCCTGCAGGGGGGCGTGGACCAGCGGCGCCCAGATGACCGGGCGTGGCCGAGGAGACACTGTGCCACTTCCTCCCATGACTCCGCTTCTTCCTGCAGCAGCGGCCGCAATGGCATCCTGCATGGCCGGCATGCTGTCATGTTTGACAATCTGTTGCACCAGCATGCTATCACAGGAACCCAGACTTCCTGCTCCCAGGCCTCCTCCGGCTCCTTGACCCCCTCCACCCCGGCCTCCACCACGACCCATACTGCCCCCCAGAGAACCGCCCTGGGATGACTTCCGCAGAAGCATGGAGTTCTTCCTGCCTGTTGGGGAGAAAATGCATTATTCATTTTAAGATATTAAGGGTACAGTGTGTAGGATTTGGCAGCATCTAGTGTTGTGGTTGCAGATTGCAAAGAACTGGTAACGATCCGTGCAAAATGTTTTTAACACCGTGGTATCTTTCAAGACCTACACTTCACTCAGAGGCCATCCTTACCCTAACACTTCTTTAGGAGCAACGGATTTCAGGCGCCAGCTGGCGTTACCGAAGTTTTACAAGCGTGTCGGAGAACTACAGGCCTTCCCGGTGACATGAAAGCTGCTGTAGAAACATAGCAGTGCAACATGGTGGACTCTGTGGAAGAGGACCCTCTCCCTATGTAGATATGAAGGGCTCATTCTAAAATAACGAAAACACGATTCTCAGTTTCTATTATAGACTGAAAATATAGTTATGATTATTATATTCCATTTCTGCTAATCGATCCCCCTAACTACTACACACTGGCCCTTTAAATGTGAAATAAGTTCCGAAAGTGAAAAATGCGAAAAGAAAACCTTTACTTTATAGAAGGCAAAGTTGTTTACTGAACACATACTGAACATCTGAAGTTAAGGCCTGAAGGTTTTTCTTTTGTTCACTGAGAACATTGCTCATCCTTAGTTATTTCAGCTTTTTTTTTTTTCAAAGATAAGTTCCTATATAGAGAAAGAGCTTGAGAAATTTTAGCAGAAGTGAATGGATTATTGCACATTTTTGGCAAGGTCATTGCAGAATTAAAGAACTAAATGGACAATAGCAAGTCACTGCATAGATAAGATGGTGAAAGAAATGTATGAGCCAATTAGAAATCCACACTTTACCGATACGGTCCAATCGGTCAACAGCAACAGTTTCGAAGGCACGCCGCATCATCGGATGCTCCTCCAGCACCTCGTTAAAGCTGTCCACACTGAGAGAGTACAGGCGACAATATGTATCTGCACGGACGCTGGCTGTCCTCCGTCCATGAGTCAACAAACAGATCTCTGAAAAAGAGAATAGGCTGTGAGATAAATTAATCGTACAGTATCATGCATAAACATGAACCACCATCACCTTCATCTCCAAGTACTTTCTTCCTCTATACCTTCCTACACAACCTAAACTATCAACTCTGCATGTTCTCACCTCCAAAATAAGACCCATCGCTCAGCTTGGTTTCTTTGTTGCCACGGGTCAGCACACTGACTCGTCCATGCTGTATGAAGTACATCTTTCGTCCAACTGTGCCCTCGCGGATAATGAAGTCTGACGGCTGAAACACTTCAAAGCGGAGCTTGATCAGCACGGCTGTCACAAAGTTGGGATCGGCGTTGGCAAACAGCGGCATGTTAGCCACAAGGCTCCGGCAATTAAAGCTGACTATCTCCTAGAAAAAGAGGAAATAGAGATGAAGAGAGATGGGGAAGGAAGAGAGATTTGCTGGAGGACAGGGCCTTTGTCTGTACGTGTAAATATGTGGGTGTTTGGGAATTTATTACCTCTTTAAGTGGCTCGCTCAGTTCTCCTAGGATGTTCTCCTCATCAAACATTTTCCCCTGGAAGCGGTGCTCATAGTATTCATGGATCTTTTGCCGAACATCTGCAGGAAGCTTATGGAACGACATGTACTGCTCCACCTGCTTGTACTGCAATAACACACAAACACACACATGCACAGGTCAGGGATCTGCACACAAACACAGACTTTAAAAGAAAAGAGCATAAGAACATTAGTCTGCTGGTTCACAATCTTTTAGTCCACTTAAAACTGCTCTGTGTGACCCCTTGTCACAGGTGAGGTCACGTATGTCTATGACTGCTTCCGAAATCAGTCCCTCAGTTAATTAAAGAAAACTATTGTTTAAAGTGTATATATTTTACACTCACAATGTGGTCACTCAAATAAAATTGCAGACAGTGAACGCACTATACAGTCAACAAGGAGCGCCAAGTTGTGAGAAGTTTGAATAAAATTGTTTTCCCTTCTCAGATTGTTTCATTTAAATGACATTTAGAGGCCTGGAAGGGAAAGTCTAGCCAGCATTTCATGAGAAAAAGGAATTATTCGAGAAAGGTTAGAAAAAACAAGTAAAAGAAATGTGTTTTTGACTGTTCTATCCCATTAATCATCTTGAGACCCCTCAGGTTTATCTTGTGACTGCTTTGCAGAGTCCTGACCCCAGGGTGGTAAACCACTAGAAAATTATTCAACGACAACTGATCATTTATCAGGCATAAATACCAAATGTTCACTGCTTCCAGCTCCACAAATAAAAAAGATCCTCTGTTTTATATCATTGTAACTTGAGCATGTTTGGGTTTTTGACTGCTGGCTGGAAAAAAACAAGAAATCTGAAGATGTATTCTTGGGCTCTGGGAAGTTGTGAAAGGTGTGAAAAGTTGATTGAATCAAGTTTAATTGTTAAACGATAAAAAGTATAAGACAGGATAATCGTCATGTTTCACCTTTTCCTGGTACTGTCGCCGTGAGGAGTCCAGGGACTGGATGAGAGCGGTGGCGTGGCCGATGAACATGGCGTAGCAGGTGGCACCTACGATCATACTGAGCATGGTGAGCCACACATCAGTCATCCCTTCTGGAGCCTGGGCACCGTACCCGATACATAACATGTGGCTCATGGCTTTGAATAGCGCATAGGAGTACTGCACGCCCCATGTGTCATTCTGTGAGTGGGAGGCACACAGAGAGGGTGACACGAGAAGTTAAAAGAAGTTGTTAATTACCGAGGCGCTGCAATATTGAACTGTTCTTATTTTAGTCAGGTTACATTAGCTTTTTCACCTCAGCGGCGCTCAGCCACAGATCATAACCTGTAACAGCAGAGCAATTTAACTGTCAAAATCCACTTTGCTTCAAAACAGAGAGGCTGCAGAACGTATAAAATCACACAGACAATAAAAAGGTAGTCATCCTGCATTATTAAATAGGCCTAAATGCCTAAAGACTATAAATAAAAAAGAGCAGCCTCTCTCTCTCTCTCTCTGTGTGTGTGTGTGTGTGTGTGTGTGTGTGTGTGTGTGTGCATACCGTTCTGTTTTAAAGTTGTGTCCAATTATACGAAGATGTTAATGGATGAGGGGACTTTCTCTGGGGAAAATCCCAGCATCAGCCTGCTTAGCAACAGTCACCCAGGCAACCACTGAGACATGAGTCAGCTATTCATACAGCTGTGTATCTGTGTGCAGTCATGGGTGTCCAGGTCTGTACGCTTGCATGCACAGGGACGAAATCTCCAGCAGGTCCCACAGGCCTTTGAATGTTTGCTAGCGCTCACACCACCTGATCTCTGCTGAGGCTTTTAATTGGAAAATCTTTTTATATTTTGGCGATGACGATGATAGTCGATTTTATTCTGACTGGACATGTTGCTGCATGAGCCAATTAACACAGATAAGGAGCAAACAATGTCAAATCTGATAAACAGCCTCACTCTGCACACACACAGATAACTAGAAACCGAGCCTTTCTGAACCTGTGATTTGTATTCATCTGAAATAAATATTGTGCACGCTGTTCAAACAAGCTGAGATAGCGCTTTGTGCGTTTCATTCATCTCAAGCTGGATGTCATTTGTTTCTTTTCTCTGCACAATAAAATCACTCCCTGAAACATATTAGTCACGTACATGCTGATGGCTGGTAAGAGACTCACCACCATCAGGTTCTTGGAAACCCAGCAGTCAGGAGGGAAGTCCTGCAGCATGGGGACCAGGAACTGGAGACAGCCGTCCCAGTGACACAGCAGCAGCATCATACCGATCAGATTAACTATCCTCACCATGGCACTGGCAAGATCATAGGTCATATGGAAGATCTGAGTGAGAGCAGAGGGGAAGAGGAGGAGGTTTACTTTTTCACAAGAATCTTATTTCAAAATAGTTGAAAATAAGTTTTTCCTCCAGCTCCTCTGCACAATATCAAAGAAATGGCTTTGAGTCTACCCTAAAAATACGATATTTCGTCAACTTAAAGGCTTGTGATAAGTCATACCTTAATTATAAAATTAGTCAATCAACAAAAAAAGTATCGCTAACTATTTTGATAATCGATCAATCTTTAAAGTAAGTTTTCCTGCAAAAATGGCAGAAATGTTTTATTTTCAGCCTCTCAAATATGGAGATTTCCTGCTTTTCTCTGTTTTATATCATATTAAACTGAATATGTTTGGGTTTAGGACTGACAAAACAAGACATTTAAAGACATCATCTTGGACGTTGAAAAACTGGCATGGACATTTTTTACAATATTCTTACATTAATTAAACGATTAAAAAAATTTATCAATCAATCAAGAAAATAATCTGCAGATTAATCGATAATTAAAATAATCGTTAATTGCAGCCATATTTTGAACTACTTCTTTCACACAAATATATTCTTTCATTGACTTTGCTCTCTGTTTCTCACCTCCTCCCACTGGTGGATGTAGCGGATGAGTCTGGACAGGCGGAGCAGTCGAAGCAGGCTCAGGATTTTGGTGAAGCGGACGATGCGCAGCGCCCTGGCCGTCCTATAGACCTCGGAGTCGAGACTGTCCACCATCAGAAAGATGTAGTCCACCGGGATGGATGAGACAAAGTCCACGAGGAACCAGTTCTTCAGATAGTTCTGGCGGATCGCCCTGAGTTAGAGTATGATGGAAGACCAGCGACATTTGTAATTTGGCTATCAAGCTTTGTGGAAGTGATTCCAACATTTATCTGGTATAAAATGATTCTCATCAATATTCAACAGGAACACCAAACAACTTTGCCACCAGCTGCACGTCACCTTTCACACATGGGCTGTTTCAATACAAATCAGCCAGAAGAGCTCATTTAAATGTATGGTGACAGAGCAACTATTGATATTCTCCACTATACACATAGACATAATCAATGCCCCCTAAATGCTTCTCCTGACCTGGGGTCCAGCAATATCTCAGTGTTGTCTTCCTTGATGATGCCGGTCCTGAAGTTGAGAACCAAGTCGACCATGAAGAGAGTGTCAGAGACCACGTTGAAGATGATCCAAGAGGGAGTGTTCTCATCTCTAAAGAAAGTGATCCCCACTGGCAGGATGATTAAGTTCCCCATCATCAACATTAACATCAACAAGTCCCAGTAGAATCTGGAGAGAGAAAGAGAGAAAGACAGTCAACTGCTGTGTATTGTTTGTCTGTTTCTATGTCTGCAAGTCTAAGATATTAGTTTTTTCTTCTGGCTTTTTATTTAGTTTCATTATGTTCTTTTGTTCACAGTGAGAAAGTGACAAAATTACAAGTCTCCCACAATGCAATGCACAAAGAAAATGGAGGAGCTGTTCACTGCTGGAAATGTTTCAATAAATTGTGGGTGGTGGTGAAACAGCTACAGAAAGATATTGGAAAACAAAGAAGTGCTATATCTTTGTATTTGTAAAGTTTATTATGTTGCATTTGATTGACAGTTTGGTAAGATTTGCCTAATAGCATATTATATAAACGTTCAAGTCTTTTTCACATCTATTCAACCCAGTTTTGTGGGACCGGTTGACATTATTAATTAAGTAAATTAAGTTAGTTTGGATTAAGTATTTTTACATTTCATTCATCCTGCTAAAGTGTTTATGAGCAACAAGTGTGAGGCTAATAATCATGTAATATTATGCTAATTTATCCTGCTCTGTTATTGTCATGCAGGTATGTTTGATAGCCATCATTCTGAGTATTTAATTAAATTTAAATGTATATATTTAAAATATTCTAATGCATTTCTTTGGCATAACATTTTGAATTGTGGCTGTGTTTCAAAAGGTGCTGTGCCAAGCTCTTATGCCACTTTAGACTCATAGTAAATATGTAAAATGTCGCTGAAATATAAACATTTTTGTGAGACAGCTATGTCATCCATTAATACCCTCCAATATGAAATACAGATTGATGAAGCTTCCCAAGGTTACTAATAATTTGATTCCCTTTGTCCCTCTCTGCCCGTCTCTCTTTCTCAAATCAGTTCATTTCTGCTTTGCTTTATTGGTATGAGAGATAAAGAATTTACTTTATGTTGCCAAAGCTTTTGCACATGCAATTGTCAATTTTCAACAACCAACCAACAAACATGACATAATGTTTATGTTTTTATTTTTAAGAGGAGATTGATTTGTGTATCTGAAGGTGTTTTAGTGGGCCTTACAGACCCAGATCAGCAACAGGTGCCCAGCCCATGCTCTCTAAGAAGACAAAGACATTTCCCATCAACCTTAAAACAACCTAATGGAAATGGGAAGAAACACGGAAAACGCAATTCAAAGAAAAATCCCCTCTCCTGCTAATAAAATGTATTTGATTGATTTTCAAACTGAAGAAGTCCATGCATTTGACTCCTCTGTGATGAACATAAAAATAGATATAATGAGGTAGCCTTCTCCTGTGATTCAGTATTGTACTTACATACATAAAGCGACAGATCAAACAAAGAAAATGTGAATTTGAAGCAGCAGAGGTTGAGCTATCCTGCCTTTTTTCTAGTGTAGTATGTAGCTCCCAAAACACTGAATCCTACAAATCCCACAATGCATCTGGATTCCTTAGGACATTCCTGACCTAATCTTTTAAACTCCAGACCTCCAGTTTGTACACAGGCAAGCCGAGATAACCTTGATGACATAATCAGAGTTATTTTATAGGACTCTAAAGCAATACTACAAAATGACAATTTGTATAATAATTACTATAAATCGGTGAAGTGCCCCTTTGAAGGAGAATTCAAGAAGATTTGTGTGTGCAAACACATTTTAGACTTCTATCTCCACTTCCACCAGCACCATCTTGTCTTCCAGTTAATCCTTTTATATCTAATTCCCTTATATATATTCTTATGTAAAAATGCTCCTATATATAGTCTCCCCTTTGTTACATTCCCCTGAGCCAGATGCTGAGTATAATTTCTTGGGGATCATCCAATACAATAAGAAGTGACATTTCTTCCTGATAACCTTTTCCAAGAGCAGGAGTGGTACATGTGAATGTTTCTCTGAAGACAATTTTATGTTTTGCAAATGCTTAGGCAACATAAAGCACATCCTTGAGCTCTCATACTAATAAAGCAGGGCAAGAGACAAAGGGAGACAAATGATCAGTAACCTTGGGAGGCTTCATCGTATTTCTGGATGACGTAGCCGTCTCGTAAAAAAGCTGCAAGTGATTAAAGTATGACAGAAGAGGCGATCCAATCATCTGGAGATGATGCCTGTCATCTTTCTGTCTTTTTTCCTCCTAATCCCTTCATCCATCACCTTAACCCATATCAGTGACTTGCTTCCTCTTGCATATTCTCTCTTCCACGACACACACTCGCTCTCTTTCTGTGACAAAGTACACTCAAGCTCTGTGGTCGATTGCTATTGAGCTCTAATTTAGTAACACAACCTCATGTGGTGTGACGCTGCCGCTAGACTGATGAAGATTAAGTATGAGTCATCACTCTGCCACACACACACTTCTCCCTGACTTTGTCACTTATACTGACAGATGTATCACTTCATAATCACTGGCAATAAATACAGGGATTATATATACAGCAACACAGACACAGCGGTTCTGTAGCTGCTGCTGGGACGGATCTGGAGATGTATTCCCGACCTTGAGGACATGCTTTGTTAACTCTGATTATAGGGAACACTTTTTAGATTAATGGTTATTGAAAGCAATTGTTTGTGGCAGTTTTATGGTGGTGGAGAGTAAGTAAGCATATTTACTCTAGTAATGCACTTACAACGTATAAAAACATATTTAAAAAAGTGGTTTACAAAAATGCAGTGTGGTTGGGGCCCTTTGCTTTTAAACAATTGTTTGAAGCATTAACATTATCTGTTATTTCACAAAGAAAGCATAGATTCAAACGGAGCCATTTTACTTGCAATGGAGTATTTTTACATTGTTGTACTTTTACCTAAGTGAAGGATCTGAGTACTTACCGTCACTGCTCTATACACATTATCCTTTTGGTTAATTATACCGATTTATGTCTTTATGTCAATGATGTGCATTGTTGCAATGTTCTCCTCTAAGACAGATCGCACAGATTTAAATGAGAGTTAATCTAATCTCAGCGTTAGTTAGCTGAGTAACGTAATAATTGTCATTGTACATGTCACTGCACATTAATCAGCCACTTTGTACTAGATGTTGCTGCTGTCACTGAGATGTGAGTCCAATCACATGACAACAACCAAACAGACAAGAGAAGATGATGTGAAGGTTTGTCATGTTGGCTAAATACCTGACAAGGCTCGTGCATTGTGTGTGTTTCACTTGTGTGTAGAGTGCACTCATGAACTGCACAAACACCTACACAGTCTCTCTCTCAGATAGGAAATGCAAATGCAATCAAAGCCGTTCTCCAAGGCCTCATCAGTATTCCATCTTGAACATGAACAGGTGCTGCAGGAGAAGTGACCTGCATCTACCTGCTCAGCTGTTGTCAGACCAAACACTAATACTACTGTAATTGAGGCCAAGAGTCTCCTGAGCAGGACTCTGATTGGTTCCCTGCTCGCAGTTGGCCAGATGTCAGTTCTGAACAAGTTTCCACCCATCATCCTGCCAGACGTACAGACACACAAGCGCAACAGCAACCGGCTATTACGTTATAAATCCCTGTTACAATGTGTAATGCCACCAACCCTGTCTCTGCACGACTCATCTGTGGACACAACCAAACAGTCTGTCTTTCTGTTTTCACGGCGCTCCTGACTTTCTATGCTCTCCCTCCGTGTTTAAGTGTGTGCGTGGTCTTCCTGTGCCTCTCGTTACATATTCTTGTAGGTGCAGCAGCAACCCATCTTTTCTTAATGAGGTGAAGGGCTTGAGAGCTTATCAGCACACTCAATAAGGACAGACTTCACACACACACACAAGCATACATGTTACTGCAAACCCACAGGTCTCTTGTGTTCAAGGTCAATACCGGGACAAAAACACAATAAAAAGGGGCTTTAGAAGTAATCTGTCTTTCCTTCTCGCTCGCTCCGGAGTTCTCTCTTAAGGTGTTCGCTCCAGAGTACAGGTACTTGACGGAAAAGTTAGATGGCTGAATTATGCATAATGCATACTCAACTTGCATAATTTAGGAAGTCATACATAATTGATCGAAATTCAATTGTGATTCTCCGACAGATTAATTAGGAGTATTAACATCTTTAGATATCTCGCATGAATATCAATAAGTGCAGGAGGGCTCCGTTCCTCTCTGACCTCATTCACCGTATCTCCTGTGAGCAGACTCATAAGCAGGACTTGTGAGTGATCATCAAATTGACAGACAATACAAAACGACTCAGTTGGTGTGTGTGTGTGTGTGTGTGTGTGTGTGTGTGTGTGTGTGTTGGGCTGATGAGCCAAAAGTGGGCCAGGAGCCTTGGGGATCAAGTCGTCCATTGTTGCCGCAGCCTGTCTGGAGATTATGAATGCTGTCTCTTCCTCTGCTGTCCACCTGCACATTTAGTATTTATGCAAAGTCTCTAATAACCAATGACCAGCATGTCAGTGGATGCTTAAAGCTGGGGTAGGGTAGATAGTTTATATTTGCCGTCATTGGGCAAAAAGCAGCATGTCACTGCATGTCAGCATATTGTAATTCAAGTCGGCTGAGAAAAAACTAGACGTCAGCACCTGCTCTTGGCTTGGTTCTCATTTACCGAGAGAGGGCGTTCCTATTGGCTGTTCTACAAGTGCAGGTCCATTCACGACAGCCTGATGCAACGGCGAAATATCCTGCAGAAAAAGTTGCAATTCCAGCATTGGCAACAACTGCCTACACTGTAAAGCAGCCCAAAAAAGGAAGCTGGATTAAAAAGAGAGTCTGTCAATATCTTAGCTAGCAGAAGGCTAAACTATCTTCTTTCCATTTCTGAAACACTTCGCCGATATTGTAGCTAGCTAGAGCCTCGAAGTATGGCCTCTCAAAGGGCGAAACACGGCCACATGTTTGCAAAGAAAACAGGACGGTAAATTCTCATAGAATTGCCGATTACGGCATTCAGGATCACAATCGCGATGGGGATGATGTTTGAAATGAATGACTAGTATCAAGAGAAACATGTAGCACAAGAATGTATTCACCACCAGGTTCATCTTTATCTTCCTGAGGAGACTCAAGGAAACCAAAAAAGAAAAATCCCTAAACAGTCATTTTCAACTCAGTAGTTATTCTCATGCTAATTGTTCCTTGCATGGAGTCACCAGCAGGATGTGCTGTGTTGGGTTTAACCACTGCTCACTTGAAAACATACTTAACATTTAACCTAATTGACATGGAAGGCATATCTCGCTGCACTCTGATGAGAAAAGAAATACTTCTTTTGTCCAACTCATTTGCATCTTCTCACCTTTATCTCCCTCGTACTGTGAAACCATTTCTTCTGGAAACAACAGGCTACGGTCAGTAATGTGTAGCGTCTTTATTCTCCGACTAGTTCACAAATGGAGACCTGTCATTGCTGCATGTTGTCTACACTGGAGGCCTTGTCTCCTGTCCACTAACCTTTCCATAAACACCTCTCACTGTCTTCATCATGCCCCCAAGGACTTTACAGCCACTCACCGTTTTTCATTCTCCCTTTTAATCTTTCATACAGCCTCTGCCTCTATACCATGTTTCCTCCAGAGACGCTCCAACAGGCAATTCTTATAGCATACATTTTGACTTGTCATAGTAGAAAAAGCGCAGGTGTTAGTAACCTCATTAACAATGGCTCTGTTGTTTTGAAGTGTCCCAGTAAATCATGCATCAGACAGCAAGCAAAATAGAGCACCCTGAAGCTAAAGAAGTCAAAGGAATTCAGTCGTCATTAATTTCATTATTTACACCTGTGCTTTTTCTACTGTGACAAAATGTCAAAATGTGTTCTGTGAAAAAGGACTTTTGCATCTTTTGTGTCCCCAGCAATATAAATGTATCCTCCTGCATCTCTCTTCTCCCAGTTAACAACTGAAGAGGCTGCTAAATGTATAATACATTTCTCATTTCCTGTTCCTCCCTCTACTTAAGGGTCTACCATCATGATTCAAGTGTGCTGCTAAAGCTTTCAGCTTTGATCCATATTAGTGTGTCTGTTATGTGCTACAGGTGGCATTTATTTTACAAAGGAACATCATGTGTGTGTCTCCGTACCTGAAGTCACTGTATGGGTGTATGATCCACGACCCTGCTGATTTCAGTCTCTCCTGCTCCAGTGCCACAGCTTTGTGGGATCCAAACATGCGCAGGCTGAACTTGTTGACCCCGGGCTGCAGCATGGCTCCAAACTGTCTCTGGATGAAGGTGCTCTGGTTGGAGGTGCTGTAGTCCTCGCCGTCCAGCCCCATGCCAAATCCACCCAGTCCACACTGACCCATCAAGTCAGGGGTCCCTGCTGCAGTGGTGTTGCACGTGGTGGTGGTGGTGGTCTCTGGGCCTGTGGCCACCACCATCACACCGGTCCCCGTAGAGGAGGTGGAGGGTAGAGCGGCGCGGGTCGCGGCAAAGCCCACTGAGCGCGGAGGAGGGTGGGCTGTAGCAGAGGAGGAGGAGGGTGGGGGCGGCAGGGGCACCGGGGTGGTTGGGGTGCCAGCAGTGCGGAAGGAAAGGCCTTCCCTGGTGGTGGTCGAGCTCATGATGGAAAGGCGACGGCCGCGTCCACCTGAGGAAGTGCTGTCTGCCCCGAAGGAACCCCTCTCTCCTTCCAGTGAAGCCTGGGACAGCCTGTAACCCGGAGAGGGCAGGCTGCTCTTACTACGCCGCTTCGAGTCCCCTCCGTTACGTCTGGGGAGGCTGTCACCCACAGACCCCCCGGCGCTACCGGGGGTACCCACACCTCCAGCCACCCCATCCATCCCAATGCCGGGAGGAGGAGGGGCAGGGTAATGGGAAGGTGAATAAAACCTTTTATCCTCAAGAAAACGACCCTTTATTGTAGTCGACCAGTCTATATTACATAGGTGAGGATGTCAATGTCAATCTGAATGTTAAATTAAAGAAGCTAAATGAAAGTGCTCTCTTTGTCTCCAGTCATTCTCCTGGAGCTGGCAGCTCACACCTCCGCCCTCTCTCCACAGTGGCCATGCTTACCTCAGTGCCCTTGGAAACAGCCCCATCCAGACAATAAACCATTCACCCTGCCAGTGTGACGCCTGCAGCTTCACTTTTCCTCCCTTTTTAAAGAGTCTCTTATGTCCTTACAGATGTTTCTGTATCATTCTTCTTTCCTTGTCCTTGAAACGTTTCTCTCCCACCGAGGCCCTCCCCTTCTCTCCACAGCCGCCCTCAACGCTCCGACGCCGGTCATGTTGGCACCGGATTCCCGGTCTTTTGTAGATAACGGAGCTCGCCGCTCATTGGCCGTCTGTGTCCTGCTGTGTAGCCTAAATGTCCAGATTGCTCACCCAATTTGGCTATTTTCTACATAAATCATTATGCAAGAAATGATTTGAGCGCTAAGGTGGCAGAGTGGGAAACATTCATCCGCCGATAAATGGCAAGGACACTTGATCCTCTGTCAGGAGGGATGGGTTGTTAATGGACACAAGAGACGCACATAACAGGCGCACACAGGCGCTCATACTCCAAGGCGCACTGATTCATGCTGACACGCACACAGAAAACCGACCGAGAGGGACACAAAAGACGGCGGAAACAAGTCAAACGACCCCAAATCTAGCCCATGACTTCACGGTATCCGCGGCACGTTGTCATTTCAGTATCCGAGCGGAAAAACACTCATCATGACGGAAGGCGCGCCGAAATGTTGGCCGTGACAGAAGCGCTCGGACAGCCAGAGGAGAGAAACCCGGCTCTACAACAGGGCTATGTTGTAAACCTGATGCCCGAATTAACCTGGTCAGGTGATCAGAGTGTGACCCCCGAAATCTTCTGTCCTCTCATCGGCAGCCGCTGCCGCCTAACCCACTTCTGCCGACTTTCTATGACACTGTGTCGAGACGGCGCTGTCCTTTCTCCCTTTATGGCACCGAGGACAGATAACAAGGCTCTGTGTTTCACTAGAATACGCAGCTTCAAGGTAAAACGGTGCGCTCTGCTGGATTTCCTTGAAAAAATAAAACAACTTGTTGAGCGTTTAAGGCGGCTGCTCCTTCGTGAGCCGCTCAGAACCGACTCCAGATATTCGCTTCTCACTCAACACTCAGAGGTCGAGCAGACACGTCCACAGAGGCTCGCATCTCATGTAAATGACATATTAAATAAATAAATGTGCATATAAAAAGGTCTGGGTCTAATCTGACGGTTGCCATGGCATCCGTATCCCCATCATCCGTCCCCCAAGGCCGCGTGCCCGGCCGGCGCGAGATGCACGCATCCCTCGCAGGTACAGGTCGCACGTCATGCTCTCTCACCAATACAGAGAGGGAGCGCGAGAGTGATGATGAAACTTTATTTAAACCTCGGGAAAAGAGCAATTTTTTTTTTCAGAAAAACTGAATGAAAACCTACGAGAACAATAAAATGCTAAAAGGATTACTTCATAAACAGCTGCCAAATCCAAGCCGATAAAGCTCAACTCTTTTAGTTTAATAGATGATCATTTTCCAATCAGAGCTGATATATGATAGCAGTTCATTTTAAAAGACTACAAATGCCAGGAACATTGAACAAAACCTGTTGAGAGCTGAGAATGACAGAAAGCTGCATAGTTAAAAATCCAGTCATGGAAAGTTTACTCAAATGCCTAAAAGGTAAAAAAGGTATTTTTTATTTTATATTAGGCTTCTTTATACTTCACTATATTTCAGAGGTAAACAATGATGGTCTTTACTTACATCTATGTGACAGCTGTTTTGAGTAGTAACTTTGAAAAATTAATATTACTGTATATATACACAAAACATATAAATCAACCAATAAAATATGATGCATTTTTATAGATCAAATTATCAACAGGTGTACCAATCAGTTGAAAGTAACATTACCTCAACTGGTTACATTACATTGTTGCTAACACATACATTATGAAAGATACATTGTCATACAGCCAACCACCCAGATATTTCGTCACTATTTGGATGTGCATGTTATGGACAGAAAGAGCAAGTGAGGAGGATTTGAGGCGAATTAGAACTGGAAAGGAAACACTAAAGAAGGAGGAAGGAGGCAAGGATGTCACATAAAGGCTCATCAGACATGAGAAGGCCCCATGCAGGAGCAGATATAATTAGTTTACGGGAGAACAGTAGGAAGATGTCGGCATCTGGGTCATCTCAATGGACAAAAGGATGTAGTCCAATACCCGTCATCTCTGCATCTCCCGGCACGGCTCATAATAGCCAAAAGAATTGTGCTGCCACAGAGATAAGCTCAGGGCTATGGACTGGAATAAAAGACTTATCTTCAAATTCTATAAAAGCTACCAATAATGATATGCTTCAACAATGGCAGGCATAGAGACAATGTTCATTTTCAATTCAATATTACTCCCGCAAATAACAGAGACAAAAGGAGGAGGAGGAGGTGGCTCAATTAGTCAAGCTTAAGTCTCGACATTAAAACAGAAGAAGAGGGTGTTAAACTTAGTGATTCAAGTTTTATTTGGAGGGAGTCATCGCTTTCAAGACACGTTAAAAACAAATTCAAACATTCGTGAGACCAGTTCCAGTGGCAAGTTTAAATAGCAACAATGCTGCTGCTCCAATTCTTTTGTTGATCTATAAGTCCCAGTGGTCAATATTGAATTAAAAAAAAATGGGTGGTTGTCAGGTTTTCATCACATTACATACGTCAGCATGTCGGTCAGATTTAGAGTCAAGTAAATTGGTGTTGTTATGGGACGTTGACTGCCCTCATAATGTTAGTGTGACCGGACCCTGGGATCCAGCCTGTGACCACAATCACCATGTCGCCCGACTTGAAGAATCCTCTTGCTTTCCCTGAGGAGGTGCATGGAAATAAAACAGAGGACGGTGTGTGAGTAAGAAGGAATCATAGCATATCAATGAGCAGGATAATGGAGGCATACAATCAGACAAAAAGCTCACACACACACACACACACACACTAACCTATGTCCATGCCAAAGTTGACCCTGTTGTCTACATCATCAGCCCAGACGGGAGCAGGCAGAGGGTGGAAGAGGACAGGAAACACGCCTCTCAACAGCTGAGACTGACGGGCCACCTGAGGGAGAGGACAAAACATACTCGTTTCAAGGTTTTGTTACATTACAGTGAGTGTTTGTGTCAAAAAACTACAAACTACCTTGAAAAAAAAAAGAGGCACTACCTTAAAAGACACACAGAATAGGTAAAGATTACAGATTGTTAACAGCTGGCGTGGCAGAAAATATTCTTCATGTGAAAGAGAAATGAGTTAGAATTGAAGAACGTTATTAAGGACGGGACTTGGGAGGATATCTGTATGAGTAGCCACAAAGCTATTAGCAGGCAGTTTTTGGTTGATTAGACAATTTTTTTCATTTCCTTTTTCTTTTTCAACCAATTTTTTTCCACAAATTTACATGAATATATGAATAGTATTAATTCAATAGCTTAGTATTGAATGCACAATAACAGGGTAGCTATGTTTATACATGGCACTCGTCCCAGTTTAATATAAAACACAATTTTATACAATATACAGTATATAGTAGGGGGTCCCTGCTCCATCTCTCCATCAGTTTAGGGGTCCTTGGCCTGAAAAATGTTAAAGACCCCTGGTCTAGCCATTATTGTGTTTTTTAAATTTTAATTAATTTATTTTTTCTATTGTTAAGGGTTTCGACATTCAACATGACCATCCTGTGATCTGAGAGCTTATGGGTGTTGTCATAAGAGGGGTCAGACCCATCTGACATCTTTAGTGCCGTCACCATTTACAACAACACACAGAGTAAACATTGATTGCATCACACACTGTTCAGTTTTCAAAAGTGTGAGTCATCACCTACTGATGCGTTTCAAGCAAGACAAATGTACGGCTGGTTCATGGAGCCAGACTGTACCTGAGGGCATCTGGTGATGGAAATAATAGGACAGCGAGGACGGTACCTGGACAGGAGGTGTGCCGCCCTGGAGAGAGGGGAAGGAAAGAAAGAGGGGAAAATATATCATCAGCGTTGGCACATATGCACAGCATTTCCACGTACACATAGGTGACAAATTAAAAGGACAAACCATAAAGTGCTAATTGTTGTTCCAGCTGCCAGGTTCAATGGTCCTCGGCATAAAGTCTCTGAGCTCTACTGAAGGGATGAACACCATTCTTCTAAATCATGAAATATGATGGTGGTGGAGTCGCTTAAAAATGGTTGTTTTCCCCCTTAGATCTAAATACAGATGTCACTTTAGTCACTGATCCTATTGAGACAATAGTCAGCTGAGCAGTTTTGTGATTGAAGCTTCTGCCATCGAAATAATGAACATCCTCTCAAAGTCACTTTTGGCGACGCTAACAGCATCATCAGTCAGCGTGTCGGTTGGTCCACCAGACTGAAATCTCTCAACAACTATCGGATGGATTGCCATGAAATTCTGTGCCCAGAGGATAACACCCTAATGACTGTAGTGATCCTGACTTTTCCTCTAGTACCACCATGAGGTTGACATTTATAGTTTTCACTTTTGAGTCAAATATCTCAAACAGTGGATGAATTTTTATCGAGCACCATCATCCTGGTCAAAACATTCAATTTGTCCAATTCTTCATGGAGTTCTCATCTAATTGGCCAACGTGAGCACACTAACACGCTACACTAAGTCTTTCAACACGGTAAACACTGTACCTGGTAAACATCAGCATTTTCGCTTCGTCATTGTGAGCATCTTAGCATGTCCACAGCATTCCGATCAAAGCAGTGGCGTGCCTCCACCGTCACAGAGCAGATAGCATCGCTGTAGACTCTGTAGTCTGTTCTTTATTGCAATCTTGATCCAAAATCAAGGTCAGATCCATCTGCTCAAGCCTTTTTTTTTTTTTTTTCTTTTTTTTTTTTTACATGTCATAGAGCATAATAGGATGTTTATTGCTTGTATCATGCAGTGTGCCAGTATGGAACAATTTGCCACCTTATGTGGTGCCTGTATATATATGTAGAAATGAGTCTATGCATGTGGTTATTTTAAAATATGTATTCACATGTGTGGTATATTTGTACTGCATGTGTGTGCATATGTGTGGCGTACAGAAATATTTATTTTTTGTCAGGTAAGGGAGTTACAAAGCAAGCAGTCAGAACACACAAAAATGAACAAAAACTTTAAATAATAGACATTATAGTCAACATATAACTCTACCCTAAGAATGTGAAAGAAGGGAGCAGTACTGCTATATCAATCTGTAGCTTTGCTCCGGGATGAAAAAAAATAACATCGGTTGCTACAGCCTTCAAAAGAGCCTGTATGCCTGTCTCGGGGGAAGAAGAGAAACCCAAAAACCGTGAGTGATACGTTTACTCAGTGTGGGCATGCTTTTGGCAGTATTAAAAAAATTAATTAAAAAAAGAGTATCCGAGGAATTCCGTTCATATTGGATGTTTCAGCACTTCAAGATGTGTGTCCAATGCCACCGTTCAGAGGTAAAGTGGTGTGTCCTAAATGTGAAGAGGTGGAAGGTTACAGTGTGGAGGCCGGGATGCTGGATTGCCGTGCAGGGTGACTTTCATGCAGGAGACTGCCGTCTGCGTTCTTTTGAAGACCCTAAAGACCCTACTGAACCCTAAATTGCTCCCGAAGGCAGAGCCATCGGTGTGTGAGTAAATAAGCATTCGATCAGATGGTGAACAGTGTGGCACCTTGTATGGCAGCCCTCCCATCAGTGTTTGAACGAGTGTGTAAATGGGTAAATGTTGGCATGTAGAGTAAAAGCGCTTTGAGTGTTCGTCAGCCTAATGGCGCTGTATAAATGCAAGTTCATTTACCATTTGTCCGGTTACAGGTTTAGTAAATACGGCGTTCTGTAAGGTGATTGTTTTATCTTGTGCTACCAAGCACTGTAAATATTCAGTTGTTTCCACAAGACAAATAACTTGTGCACACAAGATAAACAAATATCAGGGGCTCCGCAGCCATACACACCTGCCTCTGGTGGTGAGGACTATGATGGCCCCAGCATAGCATTTGAAGGAGGACTCTACAGCTCCGATGGCTGTGACCTCTGTGGGGTCAGAGGACAGAGGAGTGAGGCGACGCAACTCCTCAAACAGCTGCTGGTGGAAAATGGCCGCCTCTGCCTCCCTACAGATCTGAGAGACAGACAAAGAGGAGGAGGGTATTGGCGAAACAGAGGGGGAGAGCGTTATCAGAGGGCACCACTATAAGTCAGATGTAACACAATGGACATGCACACACAGACAACACACACCGAGTGCATCATTGCGACTGACTCCACAGGAAACAGTCCCTTGGCGGTCTCCCCAGATAACATTACACAGTCTGCTCCATCCAGCACGGCGTTGGCGACGTCACTGCCCTCCGCTCTGGTTGGCCGTGGGTGGGCCACCATGCTCTCCAGCATCTGCAAACACATTACACACAGTCACATTAGTCTTTTAGCCACAACCAAAATGTCTCCCCACAGCTCTGCAAAAGAGATTCAATCAATCAATCCATTAGAAATAAGCCACTTTGTATGTCAATTTTTGTCCAAGATGAGAATCTAATGTAAGGCAAACAGGCATTAGGGAGAGAATGAAGGAAGAGGGTAATGGCTATGGGGATGTTTAGACAGTACTGGAGGAGAAATGTGAGATCATTTAGACGGAGGCAGGCGAGTATGACTTCGGCAGATCATTATTGACATGCCGAGACTGTATTGTGAGTCGATAAGCAAGGCAGACAAATGGAAAATGAGATTGTGCACAGCGTTACCTGAGAGACTGCATTTTTGTAGTAGTTAAGACGTTGCTGATGCTGATCAGTGTGTGTGTGTGTGTGTGTGTGTGTGTGTGGGGGGGGGGGGGGATTGTGAGCTCAGGAATTGAGTATAACGCTGTCACTCTGAGTCAGGAGCTGTAGCATAAACAAGATACAGCTCCTGACTCAACATGGCTGCAGGAGTGCGCATGTGTGTGTGTGTGTGTGCGTGTTTGTGTGTGTGCGTGTGTGCGTGCGTGTGTGAGGGGTGTGAAAAAGAGGAATTGTGTGTGTCTTTGAGGATGAATCTATTGGACAAGTGAGAGTGCGTTTGTGTGAGTACATTATGTAGGAGTGCAAGGTTAATGTGTACTTGTTAGTGTTAGTTCACTTGGACCCATTTAACATTCGATTGGCGACACTAGAGTCTAAATCTGCATTTTTAAAAATAATTTCTGCATCCTGTTTTGTACATGTGCTGGTCCCTGACCTGTGTGGCACAGATGACGGGCTTGCCAGCCGAGTTGCAGCGTCCAATCATCATCTTCTGGGCGATGAAGACTTTCTCTACAGGGATCTCGATCCCCAGGTCGCCCCTGGCAACCATCACGCCGTCGCTCTCAGCCAGGATCTCCTCAAAGCTGACAGATAGACCAGGGGAGGATGGGGAGGCACAGAATTGAGAGTTTGGAATAAAACAAAAAGGGAGTTGGAACAGAGCACAAAAAGGAGGACTAAGCAGGGATAAAGAAGCAGAGGCAGTACAAATGATGACACTGTTTGTTTCTGTGCATTATTATCATTCAAATGCAGGTCTTGATCTGCAAAAAAAGGATTTGGCTCACAGCTTCTGGATCTTGAAAAAAATTAGAGGATTATCTTGCATTGTGATCTGAATCCTACATCATCTGGACGAAAACCAAATGCATGTGTGAGCGACGTTAACCAGCAAAAAATACAGCCACAGGATACATATAACAGGATTTATCACGGCAAATGTTGATACAGAACATATAAAATCTTGTAAAGCTTAATTTTTATGATCTACTTATCTACTTATTATTTAAAATATAAGTCGATTTAAATTTAAAGAAGAGACGTAGTTAAACACTGTCAGCAGCCAACGAGTAGCAGGAGGATGAGTAATGGAGATGAGAGCGCGGTGACATAATGTGTGTCAGATATATAAAGTGGCAGCTATAACTCACACAGACAGCCACACGGATCGCTTTTCATAAATGTGCCCATCCATCACTGACAGCTGGTTGTCCTCAGGAGGGTGGATTTCTAAGTCCTGTCACACCCTCATTATAAAATGCTCACTGTCCCCAGCTCCTTAAAATAAATGTGCCTTAATGGTTTTAATTCATAACTATTTTTCCTTGACTCACTTCTGAACCCCCTGCCGGCTTTCCACCTTGCTGATCACTTTGATGTCCCGCCCGTGTGCCCCCAGAGTTCGCCGCACGTCTTTGACATCCTGGGCGGAGCGGACGAAGCTGGCGAACACCATGTCGATGCCCTGGGCCACCCCAAACCTCAGGTCGGCCTCGTCTCGCTCGCTGACCGCCTGCAGGCCGACGAGGTCGCAGCCAGGGAGGTTAACACCTTTACGGCTGCACAGCAGGCCACTGGACTCCACCTCCGTGTCCACCCAGTCAGAGCCTGCAGAGGAAGTTAAGGAAAATAAGAGGCCGCTTAAAGTATCCTCTATGAATTGATGATGGCCAAACTATATTTCTTTGTAAAGACTGCGTTCTTAACTACATTTTCATAAACAGGTTATTCAGCTCAGCCTCGTTTGAAGAGACGACAGGGTCAAATTAAAGTATTACAGCAACAGAATTTAACATCGGACAAATAGGACTTTGCATATACTACAATTAAGTAGTAGCAGTAAGTAGTGTATAATATGTAGTATTTACATTTCTTTTTTCTGCATGTTATTGTTTTCTCTAGGATTTTCTGATTAGAGATTTTTGTATTTATTTATACTGCAAACAAATACATCTAAAACAAGAGGTGAGCAATACGGGCTTGTAGGTTTGGTAAAGTCAACTTAATGTGTATTACCTATTTCTACTACTTTGAGTCCAATGAGGCCGTCATCGATGTAGATCTTGCCTCCCTTCTTGAGGACTTTGGGCAGGCTGGGGTAGTCCACCCAGATAATCTTCCCGTCTGTCTTGTCTTTGTCACTCTCTGCTGTCACCACACGGACACGGCTGCCCTTTTCAAGCTCCACTTCTTCATCTACTTTCTATACAAAAAGAGACAAACAGTAAGAACTATCGTCATGTCTATTATCAACACATTTTTAATGTTTGTTAATACTACTAAACTAATGGCTTAATTAGGTCATTTTCTATGCATTAAATAGCATTTTACGCCAACACACGCCTTCACAAATGCACGGATGCTGTCAAATGTCTATATGTGAAATCTGTGGGGCAAGTATGGAGTTTTTTCCTAGTGTTATTTTTAAGCTACTGTGGTTGCAGGAACATGTCAACACACAGACGAAGACATGCAAACTGTGAACATAAGAACCAAAGTGTAATTCATGCTCTATTATTCTAAATAAATGTATTCTCCACTGGCATGTAAGCATTCTATCTAGTGCGTTCATCGGTTGGTGAAAAAAAAGGAACATTAAATATCTGTCTTTCTCATCCTGGGAGAGAATCTTTCTCTGTTTGTTGCAAAACCACAATCTGAGCCTGAGCTGGATCTTTTTTTTCTTAGGATTTCATCATGAGTCATCTACCTATCCACATTCTTCCTGTTTATATAAAATGTCATCTTATAAAACATGCAAGAGTGTTCATAGTATGTAAGGCCAATAAATTAAAATGAGATGGTAAGAGCATAACAAAGATAATGTATAATGTAAAATATAAGCAACATGCAATTATGTTGTACGTGTTAGTAACTCCACTTAATTCCATCTTCCTATTTAGCTACTAAACAGACTTTAGAAAAGACACAACAAGCAAGAATCAGCGTGCAGCTCATACGTCATGCAAAGCATTCTTTAAACTAATCAAGGCTTGGAGAGGTTTCCAAGAGCTTTGAGTTATTTGTTCAGCAAAGCACACAGGATGCAACAGCAACACAAAGAACCACAAATCAAGATGATAAAAAAAAAAGAAAACGAGGACACAAAACCTGTCGTCCTTTATCCAAAATAAATGTAGGTAACAACCGGTAAGAAATGATGGCGATACAAAGCGGTCGACATGCCGTCAGCAGGCCTTACAGCTGCCTGAATGTGACTGATGGATTGGGTTAAAACGGTTTGATGGATGAAGCATAACATGTTTACCCCTTTCACTAATCCAGTGCGGATCTCCGGACCCTTCGTATCCAAGGCGATGGCGACCGGCCGATAATGCAAGGGGTCAGAGGTTATCGTCTCCACCGCCTCTCGGATGTTTTTGATGGTTTCACCGTGGTACTGACAGACACACGGAGGGAGACAGACAATCAATACATGACTGAAGGAAAGATCAAAACACGTGCATAAGTTCTGTAATTGTGAAGAAGCACTGCACATACTTCATGTGAGCCATGAGAGAAATTTAGACGTGCAATATTCAGTCCTGCCTTGACCATCTCTTGGATTTTGGGGACTGATCGGGATGCAGGACCTGAAAGGAACCGAAGTAAGAGAGAGGACATTTTATATTAAATAAGGAATACATCACTGGGTCCAGTTCTCAAATTTGACAATTTGCTGCTTTTCTGTGTTTACTGTGATAGTGAACTGAAAACCTTTAGGTTTTTTGACTGTTGATAAGACAAAAATAAGCAGTTTGAATATGTCAACTTAAGTTCTGGAAAATTATGACAGACCTTGATGACATTATTTCCTGATATTTTATTGGCCAAGAAAATAATTGGAATAGAACGAAAACTAGAAGGTCAGTCGGAGAGGGCAGACCTTCGACAAGGACAAATGCCCCATATCTCAAAATGTTAACAAAAGTGATAAATAATTTGTGTGTCCCCCCGTGCTTCAGATCTGCTCCTAAACTGAATGGATTCTTCCTTGGCCCATGTTACACCCTTCCACCAAACTTCATGAGAATCTGGAAAGTTGTTTTTTCCTCATCCTGCTAACGAACCGGACTGAAAGCAAAGCCTCCTTGGCCGAGGGAATAAACTA
This sequence comes from Bovichtus variegatus, assembly GCA_943593645.1. Taxonomy (NCBI): domain Eukaryota; kingdom Metazoa; phylum Chordata; class Actinopteri; order Perciformes; family Bovichtidae; genus Bovichtus; species Bovichtus variegatus. The sequence goes on from CALSCE010009506.1 coordinate 4,981,141, forward strand.
TGTTGATCTATCTACCGGCTACTTCATCACAAGCCCTTCTGTGAGCAGTAAATAAGTAAATAAATACCTGCTTTTGTGAGGAATCAAAGCCGATATCAGAGCTCTGCAGAAACTAAGAAGAAATGTCTATATTGTTTTTACTTCTAATTATCTTCTCTTTTTTTTCTGGAGCAGAAGGAAATCAGAGACAGCTCCACAGCCCAGAATCAAACCCTGCCAACACACTGAAAGCCACCCAGCACCCAGGAGCTGGCTGTCAGACAGACTTCCAACGATGACATATACAACAGTTGCCAGAAAACAAACTTGAAACTGAGACTCAGTGTCTGACCGGTTGTCACACTCACCGATGGTGCAGATTATGCTGGTGTTGCGAGCTGTGATCGGCTCCTGGTCGATGTCCAGCAGACAGAGATGCTCCAGGAAAGTGTCCGCCATGCTGGCATCTAGTTGCTGGTGTTGGATGAAAGAGTCCGGCTGTGTCATCGCCTCGGAGTAGCGCCTGATGCGAGCTGTAGCGACGGAGAAATGTTGTTAGCGAGGTGAAGTCAGTCATGAAAACTCCACTGCCAACTCCACCTGTGCGTACAAATGAACTGAACACCTCATACTGAGAAGTATGTATTTCTGTGTAGATGATGAGGCAGGACAACACTTCAGGTAGCCTTTGTGTTAAGAGTGGAGGTAATAATGGCGGCTTTCAAACACAGATTTTGAATGTAAAGTGTCAGTGGAGGAGATATATAGAGTATATGCACACAAAGTCACAAAAACACACCACACACACTGACCTGACATTAACTACAGCGTGCAGGGGTCACGAAGATTTACGTGCTGACATTCAGCTGTTATACGAGTTGGTGATATGAAAACGAAACAGTGCAGTTGAGATATTCTTCAACAAGCACCAAATTTGAAAGCAGGAAGGAAGGCTGATAATAATGCCATGGAGAGAAAATAGAGGAGAAATCATGGAGAGGGCTGTATGGTGACATTTGAAACAAATGAAAATACGAAGAGAGTCTCCACTCCGAGCAATCCTTAAATATAAAAGAAAGCTGTATTTCAGACAACTGGAAGAAGACATGCGGTTTAATAAAATAGTATTGCATCTACTGAAAATATCCATATCAATATCTTTTGCAACCTGTCATGATGTAGCAGTTCCAACTCTTTCCAAATCCTCCAAATCCTTTGTGTAAATCAATGCAGCAGACTTCCTTACCAAGATGTATACATGTGGTTGTTTGTTTGCAGGCCTCACTCAGTTATTACTGTGGAGTAGGCCGAAAACAATCCTTTCAAATATCTCCCATTATAGAAACCATCCACAATGTTTGACTGTAAGGTGCTATGTCCATTTAAACACACTACCAATATCACGCAAAATGGTCATTCATTCCTTGCCAGAAGTGAAGGAAATATCCACTCAACATGCATCAAACCAACAGTGTCATCTTCCAAGATGGGCACAGCTTAAGTTTACAGTTCAGGTCGCAGGAGAAACGTTGAAACTCTAACAAACTGTGGGAGTGGAAAAGGCCGGATTAAATATCTGCAGGGCTGAGAGGAAAGTGGGAACAGGTGTGTAGATGGATTTGGCTGCATTTTTCTTGTTGTCCAGTACGTCAGCGTAGAGCTACGTGCTCTTCTGCATCCTCAAAACACACAGTGCTAACACATTCTCCTTATCATTGAAAAACAGTAACTAACTCTTTTTTTCTTTGGTTCCACTCGCTTCTGAGGGAAATATCTGTCTTTTCAGCTGCAAAATGCTTCACTTTGTTTACAGCTAGTACCTAACTTTGTCTGTTAGCGACTAATTATCAGAGGATTTGGAGTTTCACATTGCTGTCTTTTGAGCCATTATTACTATAGAAAATATTGATTAAAGCAGCTTTAAAATAAAATTGTTCAGCTATCTGACAGTGTAGATGGATAGATAAACAGATAGAGTATTTTTGTCTCTTAGCAAGTCATCTCCAATCAATTTGATTGGTAGTTGGTAGTAGACTTAGTAGTAGATACTTAAACAATTTCTCTTCAAACAAGCAAATTTAAGCTCCAAAATATTTTTTTTAGACTTATTTTATGTCCTTTCACCTCTTAAAATCTTAGACTTACTGCTCGTAAATCCTTTCAACACCCAGTGACACCACTTGTCACCACTACTGCAAATAACCTGAGAGATCAAACCAGTAAATTGAGCCAGCGCCTTTCATGCAAAGCATTGTGGTACCTGGTTGTGGGCTTAGAGCCGGTTCAATGGCATCCATTTTAAAGGATGTCACAATCAGTCAAGCCTGCAATTTCTGCCACCACAGGGGAGGAGATAGAGTGAAGACCGTCGAGGGGGAGGACGAGAGGAGAGGCTGACAGACAAGGTCGCTGCTAATGGCACAACAGGCGGAAAGAGGTGAGGACAAGGGGGGGGGGGGGTAGCGGGAGGGGGCGTGAAGAGGAATCTGACAAAGATCATTTCTTTGGATCTATAATGGAGAAAAGTGAAACGCTAAATTATTCTTAAGGGTTATTTTTGCACTGCCTACAGTGTTATGACCTTGTTGACCTATATCATTTAAAAGTGTCATGTTTAATCGTGTGCCTTGTATAAAGCGCTCTGTGGAGAATGGACGGAAGGACAAAGCTTGAAGTCTGCAGAGGAAACTCCCTGATAAAAAAATGGTGACTTTTGCAGGATAATGTGAACATGCACACACTCCTCCAGCCTGTGGATTCAGTAGCTGTCAGTGCGTTTTTCTCCCTTTCTCTTCATGTCTTTCTCTCTCCGTCTCCCTGTGACCCAGTTCTGCCGCACCGCTGCACACATCATTACATGTCCCACTGAGATCCTCCAGCTCTGACACATCCCAGAGTGTACACATGGAAACACATGCACGCACATACATGAATACAGGTACCTGTTACTGGAAGGCTGACTATGAATAAAGCAGGTCAAAGACAGTTGCAAAATATCAGTCTGTGGCACAGCGTTTATGGCTGATAAGAGATGTGAACCAGGTGATGGGCGTGGCCTGTTTGCAGCGGGTCACATTCCTGCATGAACGAAGGTAACTGTGCATGTGTTCACTGGACCAGTGAACTCAAGGTAAGAGGGCAGATGTTTGCAGAACTGTGACTCTGCACTAAAGTCCAAAAGCGTCTGACAAGCGTCTGGTGCATTATCTGACCTAAAAATACAACTGGGCAACAGATTTAATAAAATAATTTAATATTACATAACCGCGGATATTGGGAAATGATAAATTAGTATCCGCAGATTCACATACGGCACACAAAGCTCCTGTGTCCTCACGACTTAAACAGTAAATCCAGGTAAATCAACCCAGGTCATTTTTAGATTTTTAATCACGCTGAAGTTGATAAAGTACAACAGTTGTTAGTTCTGCATCCACATTACTAAACAAAATGATTGGTCCACTTACCCATTTTCAAAAAAGCATCCATTCTTTATAAGTAACAAATCCACTGCACAGCTCCTCGTCCTCTATTGGTTTGTTTAAGTTTTTATATTGTTTTTCTATATTTTCTCCTCTGCCTTTATCCTCGTCTGCGCTCAGGTCATGCTCTTGTCATTCTCTAAGTCTTGTGACACCGAAACAAGCCGAGTTCAGTCTCTTTCATTCATTTTCACACTGTGACCCCTCTGCTGCCCCCTCATTTCTCCTCCTACTCACACTATTTGGAGGGGGCCACTGCTTGCAACACAGGGAGGATTTTGGATAGATTTTAGTAGCCTGACTGGGCCAAGATGATGCTAAAAATGGAAAATACGTTATGTCACAGTGATAACATTAAACTATCAGGGTGCACTACAGCACAAAGTGATACGTCGCAGATGATGTAACCCTCACCCCGAGCTTTGCACACTATTAACCGCAAACCAGACTCATAATATCTTTATAGTACTTTCTACATGTTTGTAAATTGTGCTGAAACTATTTGTTTATTAGTTGATCAACAGAAAAATAATTTAAAAAATGATCAATTTTGATAATCATTGAATCGTTTAAGTCATTCATCAATTTAAAATGCCAAATATTTGCTCTTTTAAGTTTCTCAAATATGGAGGAATTCTTGCTTTTCTCTATTTTATGTTGTTGCAAAACTTTGGTTTTTGGAAAAAACAAGACATTTGAAGAAGTCAATTTGAAAAAGTAGAACATGTGATTTGTGCCTTTGTGAAAAACTTGGGAAATTTTTCAATAATTTCTATACATTTTCAGACTAAATGATTAATGAGTTAACTGTATTTAAAAAAAAATAAACAGATGAATGATTCTAATTGGCCAAATGTTAATAAGTCATTCATAAATGGTTCTTATAGTAGTTCAAGTCAGAAGTTATAAATGTCAATAAGTAATTAAAAGAAATGTTTTGGCCCAGATGGCCTGAAGCGAAGGTCAGAGGTCAAACAGTCCATTAGAGGAATCCACATAATGAACCAAAGAGATAAAACTACAAAGAAAGTATAATAATTTAGCACCGGTCAATTGGGAAACCAAAAAGTAGTTTTTATTAATGGCTTAACACTGTCTATAAAGTATAGACAGTTATTGATTCACCCTTTTTAAAGGGTGATTTACTATAAAATGGTATCTTTATGGGTTAGAAAAACATATTATTAGGAGTTTATTGCAGATTTAGTTTGATGTTCTTGATCTCCGTTGAACCTTTGTTCTAAGTCTGTGTCATTACTAATCTGTTGTCCTCCACACTTTGCATTTACCCACTGCAGCAGACTGCTGTTCTATTGGAAAACACACAAACCTGTCTTAGAGAGTTATAGACTGATAACGGATGATGTTATATAACTGTGAGACTTTGATAAATGAGGTGACACATAGAGACGACGTGTCTTCCGCACAATGACACGGTTTACTTAAAATTTCTTAGGGTGCATGGAGCTGCGTTTTGTATCTATGCACAGTCAACCATGAAGCCATACTGACAGTCAGAGGGTGTAAATCGTTAGCCAAAGGACAAACAGACCTTTGTTCCAGAGTAAACTAGAGAAACCCTGCAGCCCTCTGCTCTGTGTGCCACACACCTAGTATGTTATAATGATAGTGCTATGATATAATAGCACTGAACATAATTGCCAGACTGAAGTAAAGGTCAGTTTTACGCATGTAGACCAAAGTGCAATAATACGAAATTGGTATGGAACTTAAATTTGCAACATTTCAAATTATAAAATAATAAAACACAGAGACTATGTAGTTGGCTATTAACACTTTCACCTTTTAGTCTTTAACATCGAGCACTTTTCTGGAGGAAATTAAGACTTTTTATGGAACTTATCAGCAAACAGTTGACAAAAGGGGAAAATTTGTGATCAATATCTGGCGGAGGGAGAGAAATAAACAGCAGGAAATGTTTTCAGATGAAAAATAAACAATCTAACAAAATAATACAAAAAAGCATGCTACATAAACAGCAGGGTACAGAAATAAGTGATGGCACGCTGCATATAGCCCTTAAACAGGAGGCACATTATGAAGTAAGGTTGTGAAGTTTACATATTTAGAGAGGAAACGACCAACCTGTTTGACGTAAGAAGCAGATCAAGAAGACTGAGAGGTGAAGAAGGACCATAGGGAGGGCGACAAAGAATATGCAGGTGTGTGTTTTAGCGCCATCTGGTGGACGGCAGTGTTACTGCTGCCACAATGAAGACAACAGGAGAAGGAAATTCTTTTTTATTCATCAGCATTATGAAAATTTGGGGTTGAATGCAAAGTGTATGAGGATGCAAGACAATCTCAGTTCAAGCCTCACTGAGTACCATCAGAAATGTGGTCGTTATGTTGGAAGTTTAAAACAGGCTGTGATCGTGATGGCATTAGTCTCTTCTGTGTGTGTGTGCGTGTGTGTGTGTGTGTGTGTGTGTGTGTGCGTGTGTGTGTCAGAGTTTGCTGAAAGTGATCCTTGGCGGAGTCTCAGGCTGAAGGATGAGGGTGCATGTGGTTTTGATGTCTTCAGAGGATGACACGCTGAGATGGAAGCTCAGCAGGATCTAGACCGAGAGGCAGGAGAGAGAAGAGGGGGGATAAAAAAGAGGCAGGGGGAGGAGGAGGTGATGGTGGCGTGAAGACAGAGTGGAAGGAAAGGGGAAGAGTAGACATTAAGAAGGATCACAGCTACACTCAGCAGCAGTGGTGGAAAGTAACATTTACTGTACAACAATAACATTTGGGATACTTGTACTTTACTTACAATAATAATAATAATAATAAACTTTATTTGTATAACACCTTTCATACAAGAAATGCATCGCGTGATGCAATTACTTTAAACTCCACTTTAATTCAGAGTGTAATATTCTTTACTCAACTACATTTATTTGACAGTTTAGGTTTCTTTACAGATTACAATTTTACATATAAGATTAGGAAATACAACTGTTAGTAAAGATTAAACCAGTTGTTTCCAATCTTTTGTCTTGTGATCCCTCATAGGCTCCTCGTCACCAAGAAGAGACTATCCCTCTAAATGTATCACATGGTTTTTACATGGCATATTAGAGAAAGGTCTGAAAAATGTATACAAATTTGTGCAGCAGAATTTAGTTTGTTATTTTTTCTCCTCCCATTGATCATCTCACTCCAGATTCATCTTGTGGCTCTTTGGAGGGGCCCGACCCCTAGCTTGGTGACCACTGGAATAAACTACGCCGTAGTTGTTGTGCATATGACAATAAAGCCTTTGAATCTTTGAAGGCTGTCGTCCATGAAGATACATCTAGAAGGATAAATAGCACTACAAGTAAGAGGAAAAATGTATTTTTTACTTTGAGGTGAACTGTCCCTTTAGGTGAAGGATGTTCAGCAGACACTGATCAAGCCTTCCTTGTAACTCAACATCAGCCTTTCCATCTCTTTTCTTTCCTCTTCATATCCTTTCTTACTGTTGTCATCCTCCTTCTCTCGTCTGCTATCACTCACATGCATGAGTAAGAGCTGCATCTCGTTCTCGGCAATCCTCCTCCCGACACACTGCCTCGCCCCGAACCCAAACGCCAGGGAGCGAAACCCCACAGCCCCCTCTCCTCGCTGGCCTTCCTCTCTGCTGCTGCCCCACCGGCCGGGGTCAAAGCGCTGCGGATCCTCAAACACCTCTGCACTCCTTCCCAGGGGGTAAAGACAGGCCTGGACCATTGTCTGAGGGGAGAGTTGATGGCCGTCAAACAAACTGAGTCCAGCTGTAGCACTGAATGTACCTCACAGTGACAGTCGGATCACTCACCCCAGCAGGGATGTGGTAATTCTGAACAACAATATCTTTTATTGGATACCGCTGCACTGTCGTTCCCACCGGATATAACCTGACACAACACACACACATATGCACACACACAAATATGTTACCTTTGACTTCTTGATTACTGGTTGGTTTCTGAGCATATAATGAAGCGGCACCGATAGAGGGCTGTGTACTTGATAGGAAATTAGAGGCAACCGGGTACATACACAATGCAGAGATGGTGCAAAGTGTGTGTGGGTATATGTAGGTGACCCACAAATAGATTAATCAAGTATGATGTACCTGAGAATCTCCTTGATTGTGCCCTTCAGTAGAGGCGCCCCCTGCAGGGCCTTTTGAGGATCACCACCAGCCTGTGCCCATGACGCCCTCACCTGCTGCCTCACCCTCTCCTGAACCTCCTTGTTACGGCCCAGCTCAAACAGAGCAAACTGCAGGGGCACCGCTGTCTGCAGAGAGGATGGGATGAGAAGTGACACAGAATCAGTTAGGGTGATATACAAACACAGGCCAAAGAAGACCTGACACACACACGCACACACACACAAACCGTGTCAACCCCTCCAGCCATCAACTCAGTGACGTTGGCTTTGATGAGGTCCAAAGATAGCTGCCCTTTCTCCATGAGTTGGTCCAGAACCCCAGTGTACTGGCATCCTGCTGCTCCATCCCCGGCCCCCCGAGCCTTGGAGGATGACAGGCGCTGGTACCCCTTCTGGATCCTCGCCTCCGCTGGAAGAAGATCAGTACAGGATGACAGAGTCAGGTAAAATGGGAGTAGTGAAGGAGGACACTCAAGCAGATTGAAGAGAGTTAAACCTCTTTCACACACAGGTCTTTGTAAATGACTGGGATAACCTTTCAGGCACAGCTTGTGATTTTCACAATTCACACATGCACTACATTCAGGAACATTTCCTTCTTCCACCTTTGCAAACATGCCATGGCAATGCTGGATCCTATGGGACAAGGCCCAGTCCAGCAGGTAGTAATGCAACACTTATGGATGCCAACTGCCATAAAGCTCAACAGAAGAAGAAGTTGGGGAAATGCCGGATGTAAGCGGCGGAAGACGTCTCTTATTATTTTTAGGAAGGCGAGGAGCTGTTTTTGTCAGGTACCAATGTTCTTGTAATGGATTTATTATTCATTCATTTATTGTTAGTTATCAAATCCTCCGAGAAAGCATCGATGTGAATGCTAAACTGTAAACAAGTTACAGATTCAAACACGTCATCAGCTCCAGATGAAAGCGTCTGTCGTCAGATGCATGTAACCCTTTACGTGCCTGTCCCTGCAATGTTGCTGCTTTGTTCACAACACAGCCGTCATTTTCACTGATATGTTACTAGGTCTCCAGGTGGGAAATTGACGGTACAGATTCCCTGAATAATGATCCCAGCTCCAACTCAAACATGACCCCATGCACAAAATGTTTCTGAATGTGTGAAAGGAACTTCAGAGAAACTAGCTCTTAGTAGTCCAATCAATGCTTCAAGTCTTCCTACCATGGCTGAAGATGTGGTCCCATGCACTGGCGTGCTGGGTCCACAGGGGAGCACCGATGCGGAGCAGCAGGCGAGGGGGCAGGTAGAGGAGAGGAGGGGTTGTTGCCAGCATTCGCTCCACGGCCCAGATGAAATTCTGGGACTCCAGGGAGGGAGATGAAGAGAAGAGGCCAATACGTTCCCCGTAGATCACATGGCAACTGGCTACAGGGGGGAGGAAAGGGAGGAAGGTGAGAGATTACTGACGTGTTTCAAGGTGAGCAAACAAGCTGAATCTAAAAGAAGTTCAAACCCTGTTTTTGAAAAATGTTTTAAACTAGGAAACTCTTTACTGAATAATGAATGAATTCACTTTTTTTTTGGTTGACAGTTTTTTTAAGTAGATTATAAAACCTCCTGACTCATTTTTCCATGTTTTAAATCCCACCTCTGAAGGATTACACGGCCCTATGGGTTGACAATATTCTAAAATGAAAGTAAAGTATAAAAAGTGAAGTAAAATAAAATTAAGCTTGAGAGCAAGAAAATATTCTATATTTTTCAAATCCAGCTCCACACAGAGAGACAATTTTGTTTTCTGAGTGTAGACGTTGTCTCGGAGGAACTACCTCCCCTCCATCAATCACCTATCAGACATGCGTGTATTATATTAACTTCACATCACTGACTGGAATAGAGTTTCTTGCAGCTCTATTCCTATCCCGGCTTAGCACCTGGCTTCGTGTGCTGTGGTCCATTAGGAGCAGACTAGCATGACTGAAAGTCATCAACCCTCCCTCCTTCACTTTCTCTCTCTCTCTCTCTCTC
>CALSCE010009506.1:4998001-5033925 GCA_943593645.1 Bovichtus variegatus
GGAACACGAGGGAACACGAGGGAACACGAGGGAACACGAGGGAACACCAGGGAACACCAGGGAACACGAGGGAACACCAGGGAACACCAGGGAACACCAGGGAACACGAGGGAACACCAGGGAACACCAGGATTCACAGGGGGTACACGGGATACGTGAACATACATGGGAACACAGGAAGACATAGCAGTCATAGAAGACGAAGTGACCAGGAACAATGGGAGAGGGAGGTGTATACACACACAGACACTAAATACATGAATATGACACAGCTGGAGAGGGCAGCAAAGACACAAGGGTGGTCTGCTGATTAGACACAGGAGGAGCAAATCAGGGAAGAGCAAACAACAAAAGGAGGGAAAACACAAAGACAGGAAGTAAAACTAGACAATGACACTATCTGAAATATATTAATATTCTCCAGTGTGTTACTGTACTTCACGCAGAGCTGGATCATTCTGACAAATCAAGCAGGTGGTAGTCTAGTGGTCTCGTAGTCAGGCTTTCAAATAGAAGACCAGAAGGTCGTGAGTTCAATACCAGGTCTGCCACCATTAAGCCCCTGAGCAAGGCACTTAACCCTGAGGTGCTCCAGAGGACTGTCCCTGTAGTTAGTTACTGTAAGTCACTCTGGATAAGAGCATCTGCTAAATGACCTGTAATGTAAAATGATCATGTAATTCTAATTTGCACATAGAAATATGAATACATCTAAATATATATTTTTCTTTAATATAGTAGTAGTAGAGTAGTTCCTTAACTAGGAGACACTACAACGATGATTTATTATGTTTGGTCAGTGCCGGTGCACAGCAGGAGGGCGTCTCAGCCACTTAAACCAGTGTAAGCTCTTCTCAGTGGCCTCCTGGTCACCTCACGTCGGTGTGGCTTTGGTACCGAGCTGTGGCAGATGCTTTGACCGAGGCGCACCTGCCTGCATTAGCCTAGTTAGTTCATAAATTGAACCAATAACTCCCTCGTAGATCTTCCTTTTTCTCATGCAAATAAAATCCCAGATTAAAACACAGTAAAATTGATCAAAAATATTCTGCTGTAAATGTTTTATTGATAAAGTATAACTGGAAATACCTGTATACTGTATATATATAAATAATGTTAAATCTTTGTTAAAAAAATAAGTTCTGTCTTGAGAAACAACATATGAAGTCTATGCACAATCGCACATACATACAGAGATATTGATTACTTTCCTTCATCCAGTTCGCACATAAAAATGTATCTGAATTTTAGCATCATTCATGCTCATTAACAGCCTTGAATTACTTTTAGAATTGCCAAGAAAGAAGATCACCTATCGTACCTCCACTACACACACAAGCACACACGACCTCCCACACATACACACTTTAGAAATAAGTCTCTCTCAGCTCTGCCAAGGCTGAAGAGGAAAACTGTCACACACACTCGCTCAGCCTTGTGACCCTGATCTCTGCTGCGTGAGAGCGTTTGTGAAGGATGGACGGATGGAGAATTACATTTAGTAATTCCATACAAAATTTATGACAAAAAACACACAAATTATTGTTATAAAGTGACGCGGAGCAAACACTAAAAAATATACTTTTACTTTAAGCTTTTGTATCCATATCCTCTAAATTTTAGAGACACAATTTTATTTTATTTTTACATTTTTTGAAGCAGACTCGATCTACTTAAAAGACAATTCCCAGAGCTCGTGCAGGTTTTAGCCCATTTACTTCCATTCATGTATATTTACATTACCGGCCAACCCTTTTTGAAACCATGCAGCTGTGTTAAAGAAATATACATATTTCCACCGTTCAAGGCATCATTTGGTTTACACTCATCACTTATGACCCACTAGAGTCATAAGTGTGTTGTGGTGTCTGCTCTCTTGTTCTTTTCATTTTGCTGTGTTCAGGACTTTTCTGCGCAACAACCTCTATAAAAATGTAGCGACCGAGTGGCAGATTGTAAGCGTGCATCTCAGAGGAAGCTGGTGAAATCGCAAACGCAGCATCGGAAGAACGTAAATATAACACGTCAAGCGGACAAAGCTTGTTTCAAAACGAGAGTGAATCTTGGCTTTGACCTGCCGGTGAGCACCTTACCCCTCGTTGAGCCGGGGGGTAGGGGACTACTTTGAACGCTGTGTTTACGATCTTACTCATTGTGTCTTTAAGCCCTCCCGATTGAAATAAAATATAAAATATACATGATTTGTAGTTGAGAAACTAAAACTTGCAAACACACTGGGATGGTCCCCAGAGGGTCAAGTGTCTGTTCAGGGTCATCTGCTCATTTCACAGCTGTTCCTCCAGACTCGACTCCTTCCTGGATGATGAAGAGGCAGGAAGAAGGGGTGACACAGGGCGGAGGAAAGACAGATGCGATTTGAGGGCTCGTAGTCCATCATCCCCTCCAAGAGGTAAAACAGCTGGTGGTGTTCTGTCCCATGTGATAACAAGTACTTCTGAAAAATCAAAGAGAGAAGCAAGTCGTTTTTGAGGGAGTTTTGAGGGACTTCGCTCATTTTTAAACCAACAAACTAAACTGAAAATATTCCTCATTAGTCTTAATGGTGATTCTATATTATTTTACTTTTATTCTTACTTATTTTATTGGTTTTAACTCACATGTCTTATTATATATTATATTGGTCAACTGTTGGTTTTGATTATTATTTATTTTATTTTATTCTGACTTTCTTAATGGTTTTAAATTCACATGCCTTATTAATTTTTACTGGGTGGTTAAGTATTTACATTTTTATTCCTACTTCTAAATTATTTTAATTCACATGTGTAAATTATGTCACGGGTCCCCAACCACCGGGCCGCGGACCAGTACCGGGCAAAGAAATAATAAAAAGCTTTCTTTTTGTGTTGGTAATATTTATTGTAAACATTTGTATGTATTATATTATATATATTACAATGTAATAATAACATAAATAAAGTGCAAAATATAAAATGGAATAATTACATTTACATTATATATGTAATAATTAAATTATATATTTTGTAATGCCTGCTTCAAAGCGTGCACATGCCTCAGCTCACCCTCAGCGGTTTGCACTTGGCTTTCACGTAGCGTCCGGCCTTGGAGCACTCATTCCAGTCGAGACGACCACGGTGGAAATACTTCTGCTTTCTGTGAAGAAAAAAAGATCTTTTTCTGTCAGATGAAATTTGTTTGCGTGTGTTTTTTTTAATCGGCGTGTTACCTGCTCCTTTGGATCATTCTCTGAGGAACTGGTCCCTGGATGCTCTCCATCATAGCAAGATGCTCCCGATTGTCATGAGTCTGAATATGAAGATCATTCATGTTAACAAGATCAGAATTATACTACTGTCAGCATGCTGTCATTTTACCAATATAATCACATATGTGACCTGGTACAGCGTGACGCCTGCATAGTATTCAAACAGGATGCAGCCGATACTCCACACATCACACGGGTGACTCCAGCCCAACTCTGTGGGAGAGAAGAGGGACAAAACCTTCAAAACAAAAAAGCAGGGATGACCTCTCCTGGTTACTCCCTGGTCTGAATCAACTTCTCTTACCCAGAATGACCTCTGGAGCTCTGTAGTGACGCGTAGAGATGACGACAGAGTGGTGTTCATGGTCAAAGGTGGCGCTGCCAAAGTCGACAAGCCGCACTGTGGTGTCATTTATTCGCCGCTCATTGCACTTCTGAAGGAAAACAGAAATCAAAAACATCAACAGTTTAACCAGAACTACAGCACTTATGACACAAACTTTACAAACAGCCAGATTTGCGCAAATGACATGAGGCGAAATTTGGCTTCACTTCCTGTTTGAGCACACCTTTACAGTCCGGCATTTGTGCGGATTAAACAAATGAGATACAACAGGTAAAAAAAATTCTATTATACAGGGTATAATAGTTATAATAATAAAAAACAATATCTAATACCAGAGACTGTATATATCAGTCTATGGAGGCCACACATTGTCCCACTGAAGTCAGCAAACACAACCTGGAGAAGGAATGTGGGTGGCTCACAGGCTCACAGGCTCACAGACTCACAGGATCTGCTGAGCAACATTTGCATCCAAATGTGCAACAACAAAGCAAATCTCCCAGGTTGCTCTTCCAGCATTAATCCCTTCTCATTTAACGTCCAGATCTCTTTCTTTCACACGGGCAGGGGCCAGCCTTCATGCCTGCAGGTGTTTACCTTCTCAGCGTTGTATATGAGAGAGTAGTCTGAGATCACAAAGAGGATGTTCTCAGGCTTCAGGTCGGTGTGAGTCAGCTTGTTGTCATGGAGAACTGCAGTGGAGGCAGAGAGAGGAGGGAAATAGTTTGAAATTCACCAGGAGAGAGAGACAACACCCTCGTCTGGTCGAGTGTTCTGATGTTTACACAGTCATGATAGAGTTGTATGGAAAAAAATAAATGTTGGTTGAAAAGATAACGAGAATTTCTATCAGACAATCCTTGAATGAAAATAACCGTAAAACACAGGCCTAGTTATGTTTGTCTTTCACTTTAATCTAGTGTGGGGATGTAAATCAGGAACACTTCTATCATCTTCAGCTAACAGTCTCCCTTTAAATGTCTACCTGGCCTGTTCGCGGCTGCATCAGAGGGACAGCTGTTAATAATCTGTTTACGGTCTTCACTGACATTGATCCAGAAGTACAACAGAAAAAGCGAAGCGGTGCAGTCGGCGTGCTGCATGTTGCACTCACAGCTGACAGCGTGGCAGATCTGGTGGGCCATGTGTCGGATCTGGTTAATGGGATAAGGCAGGAAGTTGTTTGCTTTCAAGAAGTCAAAGGTGCTGAGGGACAGCAGCTCAAAAGAGATGCACACATGGCCGTAGTAGCTAAACCAGTCCAGCATCTGCACACAGTGACTGATGGCAAGAGAAAGAGATGAAATAAATGTATAAGACCGAAAAAAGACAAAATCACAAACTACTCACTGTCTGTTTTCTGGATCTCTCTCGTTGATTTTCTCCAGAACATTGATTTCCAGTTTGGCAGCTTCCCTGTATTTCTCCAAGTTCTTAATGATCTTCAGAGCAACTTGACTTCCTCCTCTGTGTGTGTGTAAAACAAAAGCAATGAACACATGGTGGAGATTGGTCCAACCTTCATTATTAGATGGAGCAGATTACCTGCTGTGGTCCGAACATTGCACCACCTTCCCAAAGGTTCCCTCACCTAAAGTGTCGACTATCTCATCTGTGAGACAGATTGAGGTGAAATTAAAGCTGGAGCATTAATTACGACGGCTGCCAACACTTCCAACTGATACCTACATCTGTCTTCGAGGACGTCTCCGCTTGTGTAGATCAGGTGGCCGCTCTCAGTGTCCCTCTCATTGTCGCCTGCAGCCTCACTGCTGCTTCGCTGGAAACAAAGTCAAATGTATGACAGGTGGAGCAAAAGAAGAAAAATCCACCTGCTTCATTGTCTTCTTTTGCCGCCCAACTAAAGACTGAGACAGAGTGGGTGACATCTGACCTCTGGGTCCTAAAGGCCAAAGGTCATCAGGTGGATTTACCCCCAGGACAGATGCATTTAAATTTACATGCAGAAAAATGCACTCACAGTAAAACAAATATGTACTGAGAGCTGCTTAATGTCATGTGATTCTTTAAAACTGCAGACTCTGAATGCAGTCGTGACAAAATGAAACATCCTCCAGATTGCGAGCTTTCACATTAAGTTTGATCCTGACGACCTGAGCTTGTTCTAAAGGAGGTTAATAAGAAAAGTCAAATGACTTTTGGCCTCTTTGGAGGAGCTGAGGCTCTATTTCCATCCGCATTCTGAGACCGTTATTAATATCAGAAGCTCAGCATGCGCTGAGGAGACACTTCGGGCAGCGAAATAGACAGCAAGTGACACGTGTAAATACACAGTCTACACAGTATTTGTGGAGCTGTAAACAGAATTGTGACTCAAACCTCCACATAGTGCAGATGAGTTCAGGTCAAAAGTTAATCACGATGATGCAGAGGTGACATATTTATGTGTAGAAAGAAGAAGCAAGAACCCGGAAAGTGCATGCACAGAAAATAGAGATACTCACAGAGAGGCAGAGACAAATACAGTCCAGAAAACCCTTATAGAGCGAGCACAGCTCTGTCTTTCCCATTATGCAGAAGTGCAGAGCTACTCGGAGATGAGAAGAGCTTGAGTAGAAGAGAAGAGGATGGAGGGGGGTTGTGAGGAAAAGGAGAGGCAGGTGAAGCAAAAGCACAAAAACTAGATCACCAGGAGAGAAAAAGCACCAAGGACAGGGCGATACAATAACAAAGCCCAACTGGCACAGCAAAACCAGAGGACATGGAGTTGTGACAAAGTAAAAATATAGCTTGCAATGTTGTCGGCGGAGACCAGAGGCGACGGTAAGACCCCAAGTAGCCACAAAACCGACAGAAGAAAAAGAAAATAGCTTAAGGCGAAAACAAAGAAAAGTCTAAATCAAACACAAGTGAAGAAGAAAGCTGAAGTACAGGACAAAAACAGAAAGCGACGGACAGGAAATGAGACGAAGAGACAGGAGGAGGACAGATAGAGAGGGTGAGAAAGAGAGAGCGGAGACAGACGCTAATAATAAACTTTGGTCACAACCCCCTGAGAAAGTCTTCAGAGGAGAATCAAGATGTGGTCAGGGGGAGGAGAGATCCAGTTTCACTCAACTTACTTACTCTCCTCCTTGCACCTCCTTAACCCCTGCAATATGTTGTGCCACACCTGTCCTGCTATGCATGCTACACATACCTTTCAATATACAGTGCATGCTGCTTTCACAGCAATAACTGACAGAGCTCTTATAAAGTGTTTATTTGGTAGTTCATGTCCAAAGGGACACATTACTTGAACAGAGATGTGCACAGTAACATCAGGTAATGTCTTTAAAAAAATGTGAAAGATACAACCACAAAAATAGTTAAAAGACTCTCATACTGTAAACTTGATACAATGTATTGGTCACAGTAGCAAAATGGACCAATGATTTGCTTTAAGAAATGTAAGTATGTGAAACAGCAGGTTGAAGTGTTTTAAAATTAATAAAATTAATAATAAATAATTCCAACCATGTCAACAAGTCATACCAACAACAAATCTTCTGAAGTGATCCGTCACAAAACATTTGACTTCAATTAATATTTGTATATTATTGTATTTGTATATATATTAGTGTATTATTGTATAATTGTATGTATGATATTTCTTTAATCCAGGTTTTTTTCTTTTCTCTCTCTCTGATGAAATGTCAAAAACAGACAAATAACTGTCCAGTGTTCGTGTCCACGTCACAATGTCGGATGCACCTCTTCGTAGTTGGGTCCAGTGAATATCAATATGTCACCGTAAGGCTGGTCCTGCTCCGCACGCACCCTCCTGGCCGATAAATTCTCTGCAGACAGGACGCAAACATTGAGTTTAAAACATCCACTTACTGTAAAAAAAACAACACAATTTTACACAAAATCATCAAGATAAGAAACATTTGGATAATAGCACATGACAAGATAATGCAGAACTTTTATTTGAGCTAAACTGTCATAATATCTTTATTTTAAATCAAATTATTTTCCTCTGAATTACTGAACAGTGTTGTTGCTGCCTCAGCTCCTACCACCTCATTACATAAGCTTCCATTAGTGACAACTTTTGCTATTTTCAAAGAGTGGACTCAGATTTATGGATTAAAGTGCTTCCTCCGCTGTTGATGCTGTAACATTAACACAATTTCAACATGAGTAAAGGGATGATTGCATGATAACTCAAACGGATGCTTTACCCAGGAGCCTCAGAAAGGTGTTGCTGACAGTTCTGCGGTCGACGTCTGGCGGCAGAAGAGACGCAAACACCACGGGCGCCCCTTCCTTCTCTGGGAAATCTATCGGCAGCCTAAACACGCACAAAAACACAAGCCCATAATCGTATTCTCTTCTCCAAACCTTAGCAAATTCAAAGACTGGGAAGAATAAACTTCTCCACTCTGCGTTTCTACTGGTTAGTAATGATGTCATTACCCAGGAGACTCTGCTGCAGCTGTCTCCAGGAACTTGTCCACCACCTCTGGGATGTCCTGCAGTGACCTGGAGACAACGGACCTGCAAACACACACAAGTGCACATGAACACGACTGCACTCCAGAGTCGGGTCGGATGACATTGAAATGTAGTCAGTCACTGAATACAGATAACGTGGCAATTTTTGTAAATCGTAATAATAGTGAAAAAAACCGAAATCCATTGGATTACAAAATGTTTTTTATCTCATCGGAATACTTTTGAATTACTTCAAAATCAAGCGTAGAAGATATTGCACCTTCTACTAAAAGGAAATGGACGCAGCCACAAACATTTTTGTTCGCAAATAAAACATTTCTTTAGTGCAAATCAAATGCATTTTGCATATTGTGTGTATTTTACAACATGTGGGATGATGTTTCTTTTTTGTAATATTTGTCGATCAAAGGCTTTGCTCTTGTAACACAAGAGGAGTATTTACTCAATTTTCAATTGAAATAAAAAGGAATAAACAAATATTAGATAAGTCACCATTAAGAAAACCGGCAACCCGAGAGGAGTAACTTCTTTTTTTAAACATAATCTGGTTTGATTATAGTTACTTTTTTTTGGTAATCTGATGACATAATCCTGATTACATGTTATCTGTTCCTACCCAACCTCGGATGCACTCACATACTTCACATCTTTCTTTGTTACGTACCCTTCCCTCTCGGATGTGTACATCGGGGAGATCTCTCGAGTCCCCTCCCTTTGGTCGGGGTCCTCCAGCAGCAGTGAACCATGGTCTGGACAAACACACATACATTTGAGGACATCGAATTGTCTTGTATTTGTTCCCTGTAGGCTTGGTCTAACCCTTAACCATAAGTGATGCATGCCTAACTCCGACCTCTGACCTCTGGGGAAAACGCAGACCGCCTAGCGCTACATGCAACTGCAGTGGAAACACATTCCACCCCCAGTGAAGCACGTACTAGCTGTGCACACGTTCATGTTTGTTTGTTTGTTTGAACAAGGTTTACCTGAAAAATCATACATCTCTGGTTCTGCCACATCTCTGGGCACCTGTATTCACACACAGACACACACAGTGACATATCCCATCTCCTCGCCACACGAAAAGGCTTCACAGCTATCGATACCAGAGTCACACAAACAAACGTCTTTCCACACCTCCTTGGGCGTGAGCTCAAGACCCTCCTTCTCTCTTTCGCCTGGCTCAGCCGCCTCGCGCTCTCTTTCCCTTTCAGAGTCGGTGGACTCGGGCCCTCTCTCCCCGGCCCGCAGGTCCGACCCCGAGACGGGCTTGACGGTCGCAGCCTGTTTCCATAGAAACAGCAACTCTTCAGGCAAGGCTGCGAGGGAGAAAATGGCTTTGAGGTTTATTTTTGAAAACGTTATTTCAGTCACATCTTTTTAAAAATAGCAGTAGCTGCAGATGAGTATGAGAACTCTGAGAGAGAGAGAAAAATATGGTGATAAATGTGTTACATTTTATATCAATACATCAGTGTAACACTTTTAGATCCATCACCTTCAATGGAAATAATATCACTTAGAACAGCCTATGTTCATTCACATTTCACAATTGAAAATAAAATAGTTTTTTGAAAGTGCAACACAGGAAGAAGGCTGCGGTTTAGTGTTTGTGAGAAACATGGCTGTGATTCTAGGAAACAACAGTGTAAAATAAGGTTTGTATTAGAGGGTGCTCTGTGTATTACAGGCGCGTTACTGACGGGTCCAGGGATTGTTGAGCAGCTCAGCAGCAGAGAGCGTCCTCTGAGAAGGCGGCGGTGAGAGAAGTGGACGTCTGGTCTCGATCAGAGGGTTGTCCATCTGCTGCTGCTGCACGTCCTGTGTGATCTGCGTCTCCGGGTCAAAGAAGATCAGCTGCCTCTTCCTCCTCTTCCTCCTCTTCACCTCTGGAGAAGGCTCATCCTGGGCATGGGAGGGGTGTGGGAAGTAAATTAAGCAGAACTTTCCTCCAGGTGTCAAATGTTGTCAAATGAGATAATATATATAATAACAACAACTTTTTGTGCTTGCCAAGATGTGGAAAATCCCTTTTTGCTGATATTTATCCTCCTTTAGCTGGAGATTTGCTTTGTCTCATTTATCAGGAAAACCCCTCCAATAGACCTTTTAACCTCTGGACCACAATCTATTTAACAATAAAACTTTATCAATTACAAGAGCAGGCTTGGTGGAGTTCTGTAAACAACCTTTATTTATTATATACTAACATGTATAACTGCTGAATGAACAGGTCATTAGAAAGTGAAATTTTTTGCAATTATCAATGTGAATTTGATTTAAAGACATTTGGCCTCTGCAGCAACATTCAATGTAAATGTATCTTATATTTTCTCTTAACTTTTACTCGGCTGAATGATGAATCCCACTGATCATAAATTGCCATGTGGCAGATTGTTTAAGACATTTTAATTTATACAATTTCTTTTTTTTTTTGTAGATGAATGAATTCGATACCTTCTTCTTCTTAAAACTTCTCAAGGATCCGCGGAAACCATGATGATTTATGTTCTTTTTAATTCAAAATGTTTCCTAACATTGGATAAACATTTTGTGGACTGTGAAAAGGTTGTTTTCTTATCCTGGTAAGACCACCCGTAGGATTTTCTCTCACATAAGTGAAGAACGAAAATAAGAAAACATTGTTTAATCCCAGAAATGAATGGGTATTAAGAAAATAAAAACTAATCGTGGATACGAACAAAAAGAAGAGGACATTTGTTCTTGTATCACTTCCTGCAAAAGCTGGCACCTCCGTCTGCAGAGTTGGTCTTTGACGTTCCTGTGCTGGTGATGGCGGGGAGGGGGGGATGGACACAGAGACGGGGGTGTGCTGGTCTGAGGGGGCTCCAGGCTTCTCCACGGACAGGCCTAGCTCTTCCTGAGGCAACATGACATCCTCAGTGGAGAGACTGGTGGGCTGTGATCTGACACATAGAAACACAGTCAGCGTGCGCTTGTGTGAATCTGTGTGTGTTTGTGCCAACGTTTCCATCTGGATGATTTACTCGATAGTGGACGATGTGAGATCTTTCGTTGTCTTTTTCTCCAGGTCTTCCTCTCCTCCGTCCCTTTCCATCTCCCTCTCTTGATCTCTCGGTGACACTCCTTCTGTCTGCTTCTCCAAATCTCCTCCTAGAAAAAGTAGGAAGAGAAAACCCTAACTATCTTACCGTCACCCTTGTCTCAGGAGAGAGAGGAGTTCGTAGTTTTTGCCACGCACCTTCTGGAAAGTCATCTGTCTGGGCCATGAGGATCTCAATAGTATCTGGATGCTGATCGACAAGCTCCTCGCCCTCAAACTAGTAGTGAGAAGGAGGAAGAGATGGATGCAGGTGAGGACCAGTAGGATACAAAAGCGTGTACATCTTTGCCCGAGCTTCGTTTGACAGCTGTACCTCAGCAACAGGGATCGCGATAGGCTCCCTCTCTCTCAGCGTGATGGCGTCTGGAGATGCAGTGATGGCTGGGGGAAAATATGAGTGACATTAACAATAAAAATGTTTAAAAAAAACACAAAACTATTTCACAGCTACAGAAACCAGCGGGAGAGGACACTCTCTACCGCCGAGTGAAACGCGGCCACACAACACTTCCTGAAACCGCGGCATCGGCCAATTAGGAGGATGTTGTTGTTGAGGGCAGTCTGCGCTGACCTGCAGTATCTCTCGGCTCTGTGCTGCTCTGGAATTCTGCATATCAATGCACACAGTCCGACATACTGCACATTTCTGGGCATGTTTTTATACTGCTGACATTTAATTAAGGCTGATAATCAAATAATCAGGACAGGCTTTGTGTATTCTCCTCTATTGGCATTTGAAACATGCTTGCTGTGATCGTTCCTTTGGTTCAGACTGGACGTAAAGATCCTTTCTTAATGTTTCTGTGTTGTTGTTACTTACTCTAAGACACTCTCTTATACGTGTCCACCGTTGAAAATGAGGGGTTCTCCCTCAAAGTGTTTTCCGAGGTTTGAAATAAAATAAAAGAAAGAAACTGTGATCAGATGTTTATCTGCCGTTTAATAATCACCTATATATGCATTTTGATTGACTTATTTTGTCTTTCTAAAATTCTTGCATTATAGTATTGTGTAATCAGTTGAAGATAGGCCAAGTTAGCCCTCATTAATGAATATTTCTCTTTTTGTTCAGGCATTTAATTACATTTATTAATTTGTCTGCTATTTCATTTATCATTTCAAAAGTTAGTCTCTACGCTACATTCTACTTTCTGCTGCTGCAACGACCCTGAATGCCCTGAAGAGATCATTGTGTTTTCACAATATATGTATCGAGTCATCCTACCGCTCTCTAGTGCAGCAGCAGCAGCAGCAGCAGCAGCAGCAGCAGCAGGACTGCTCAGTTCAGGAAGCTGCGGAGACGTCTCTCTCAGATACTCTCGACCCCTCTGGGAAACACAAAAGAGTACACACGGAGTACACTCTTTTTATTAGTGCAAATATTCCGATGATTTCCAGCTTCCCTTACAAGTGTCTGCTAAGTGTTAAATCTCCTTCCTTATCTGGGTACCTGTATCAGTGTATTGGGACTGGGCATGGCTTCCCCCATGAACATCACTCCAAATAAAGGGTCAGGAGCTCCTTCGGTCTCCTCCAGGAGAGACAGGGCATCAGGGAAGTCCTGAGTGCTTCTGTGAGACGCCAGGAGGCCCAGCAGCAAGAAACAGGAGTTACTTTGTGTTGGGAAGTGCAGACAAATGTGTGAAATGTTGAGCACCCTTTTCTCACCTGCTGTGCTCATCCATATCAATTTTCTGGGTCGCCCTCTGTTTCACCAGCTTCCCCAAAACGGACTGAAGTTCCTCTGGAAGGAAACAAGGTCAACGTCCAGAAACCAGCGCGCTTCATCTAGTTAATCTATTCTACGTGATCTTCTTTTGATAACTAATGTAATATTTCTGTCACTTCCATTCACTGAGCCTCCTCTGTCTGGTGGTAACTTCTTACCCAGGAGAAAAGCACACTGTCGGTGGTAGACGAGGATGACGCCATACTGGAGCTGGGAGGAGAGGTAGAGGGAGAAGCGAGGTCGTGGCAGACCAGGCTGAGGTGGTGGGACTCGCTCCAGCACGTAGTTCATGATGTCATCACTGTACGGGCAGTAACTTTATTATAACTGGACTGAATTCACAGTTCAGCCAATTATAAATATGTGACGATGACAGAAAGAACTTCTTACCAGGTGCTTTTGACGTTGACTTTTAGGAAATCCCGGCGAGTAACTTTGATGCCTTTCGTAGCAACCAGCCTGAAACGGACACAGAGCAATGAAATAAACTGATTTCATATTTAATCATCAGGCGTCGTATTCACAAGCATTCAGACAATTCTCCCTCACAGCTCCTACCTTAGACTGAAAATGTCTAGCAAGGAGTCTTAGCTAGGAGTGATTTAGGAAACGTTTACGTCAGTGACTAGGTGTGGTTGACCCTGTTGCTAGGTATGACACATTCTTTTAAAAAGGGGTGATTGGTTGATAAAAAAAAACAAAAACAACAATGCACTCTTAGTGATAATGAGCATAGAATTGACTGTGAAATCAATAAATCAATTGAGTCTTTATTAAGACATAATGTAATTATGAATATCAGCAGTAGCCTATTTAGTTATAATTACATGCTTATGTTTACCATGCTGGTTATTTCAGCACTATCAACACATCTATTTGATATTAACAGGAGAATGGCTCAGCTTTAATTGAAATAAATAATAGCAGCTTTGGTTGGCAGTCTGCTAAAAGTCCTCGTCCCTACTCTTAACAGTTTTTGACCTTAAGGCTAAGATGCTTTATGAATAACTTTTATCTTTACCAGGATCTAGTCTTAACTAGAGGGAAAAATGTTGAGAAAATGTCATAATTCTAAGATTTAAAAAAAATAATAATTTCATTACTAGGAGCAACTCCTTGTTCGAGGAAGCTTTATGAACTCGACCCCAGAGCTTTAAAAGTGATGTGCAACCTCTGAAACTGTACAAGCAACACACACACACACACACACACACACACACACACACACACTCACACACACACACACACACTCACACACACACACACACACTCACACACACACACACACACACACACACTCACACCCACACACCCACACACACACACACACCTCATGAGTACAGTATGGTGGCCTGTAATGCACACTCAGGAGATTTTCTCATATTGTTATCATATACAGTATATGATCAATAACAGAGAACAGTAGGAAGCGATTACAGACGCCTTCTTATCTATAACACCACCCTCTCTAAAACAGCTTTCAAGTTTTATAAGATTTGACACTTTTTGTCATTCATATTGCTGAACATGAATAGGTTATATTTTCTAATGAATATGTGCTCTCTAAGAGGTTTTCTTAATGCAAAATGTGTGCTTTATATTAATAAATGTAGAGCTCAGTTTTCCATTGCAGGATTATAGCAACTGTTCATTTATGTTTTTAGGTTAAACTCAACAAAATTATAGTAAAAAAAAAAAGGCTAGAATATGTCAGTAATATGAGGTGTACTAATGTGCAAACTGTTGTCTTTTTTTTCTCGAATCCTGAATTTTTGTATTTACATTGTAAACCTTGTTCAGTGGGTCTGCACTGACAATAATGTTGGTCATGTCAATAAAGCAAATTTGAATTGAAAAACTAATAAAGACAGAAAATAGAGGAGGCGTCATATTTGCAACTACAAACCTACCTGCATTTTTTGTTCTTTCTTATCTCTCTGTCATAATGTGACCTTCGACCTTCATCTCATCTTCAAAGCTGTTGTTGTAAAAAAAGAAAAGTCTTCAAAGGCTCAGACTTGTTTTGGCTGCTGTGTCTATGTTGCCAGATATGTGTTATCTTTGCCGCTCATGCACCTGCACTCTCGGATTTTTTATTTTTTTATTGGTGTGTATATGCTCGTGTGCGTCGTTTTTATGATGGAGAATCTAGGTTTTAAAATTGTATATTTTGAAATATAAAACAATTGGTTGTACACGCATGACATATTTTCACTTAGGAACAGAAAGTCTAAAGTGTAAACCTTAAAACCACCGTAACAAAAAAAAAAAAGCCGAAAAAAATATCTTTAAAAAAACCAAACTATTTTGTTTGACTATTTAATTGGAAAGTAGGGCTTTTAAAAAGATTAAACGAAGACTGGGGCATAAACTTATAAACTTTAATTTATGTGAGCCTGATTTTACAGTTAAGGTGTTTCAGGGACGATGGAGGCATTCAGGGTGTTTTGTTTTTAATGGTTGTAATGAAAAATGTCTTCCAAAAAAATGACTGAATACCAACTTCCAGTTGACAAACCAGCCGCGTTGAAGTGGAGTCTCTAAAACTTTAAAAGCTCACAAACACAACTTGAGATGTGTCATGAAGGACGAGTTAAAACAGTTAAAACCCCGGTGGAAAACACACACACCATGATGTGGCTTTATGACTTCACTAGCTAAATTATACATCGATTTTAAACAGTCAGGAAAACATTTGAACTCACCAGATTGTAGAGAAACATCCTGTATGTCGCTTCAGAACTGCGGGGTAGTAAAACATTTTAGAAAAACTTTCGGAAAATCGATAAAGTATCTGATAAACTGCAGATATTAATGTACACCGCATCAGGGTTAACGACTGTGTGGTAGCAGAAGAATATTAGTCGCTTTATTTACTTTTTGAGACGAGCTGATTGGTCAGTCCCTCTGTAAGCTAATGACAGTAACGTTAGTTAAATATAGAAATGTAATATACCGGCATTACATTTGCTTTAAGAGAATAGATTCATATAATTGATGATCATACAATTATTACATAATTAAATATTTTCTCCAGATGTTTTAGTTGCATAAAACAAAATGCTTGTGCAGCATTTAATTTTTTTTGTTTTTTTTTTAATCATTGCTTTGGTGAAAATTAATTATGCTTTTTTTATTGTTTAGTTTTCATCACAATCTTTCCCATAATAATGGAACTGGTTCACCTTGAATTTGTACCATTTTGTGTTTTTATATTATTATTTATATTATTGATTTTGATGGCATTTTTTCATGTTTAAAAAGAAAAATGTAGAGACGTAGAGAGACGATACAATGTTTGGTGCATATTTGCTTCTCCATCTCAATAAAAAGAGAATTTCAAAAAAGAAGAAATTGTACCATTTCTTTGTTTATGTTGTTTCACAAAAGAGAAGTAGTGGGAGCTTTCGTTCATTGAAGATACATTGCATTTTATTTAGACGTAAAGAAAAACTTCATGGATAAAATGAGACAAATCAGGAAACACGTTCATATAAAATAAAAGGCAACAAAACAGGTGTAATAAAACGTATAGTTCAACTTTAAAAAAAAACAAAGATAAAACAACGTTACAGTGTTAAAAGGGCTCTTTTAATTTTCCTACAGATACAGCAGAGGCAGTGAGGATCACAGCAGTCTTCCTCTGCACTCAGTGGACCCGCAGCAGCAGAGCAGCACTTTCCCCTCCACACTGCCGACCTCATAGTTGTAGTCCCAGGTCAGCTCTGTGCCGGCCCGGATCCGCCTGCACGAGGACACAAGCAGGGTAGTGAGTGCAGGACAAGAGCTTATTAATATGTTAACATTAAGACCATATGGTGCATTAATTACTACATTATTAATTGCCTTCTCTTGGAATAGTTGGAGCTGTAAACTGTAATCACTGTTGTGAGCTCAGCCATAATCACTTCCTGGTTAAAAACGTACTCTTTACGTTTCTTTTCCCCAGAACATCCCATAAAGCCTAGAGTCTTTCTCCTCAGGCTCGTGAGATTGACAAAAACTCATGAAGAGGATCTTTTACAAACTTAAAATTTGTTTCAAAACTCACTTGCTGGCAAAGAACGCCACCCAGGGAAACCGCAAGTCATGCGTGTCCACAAACACATTCTGAACGAAAAGGTTAGGACTACAGCTGTGCTGCAAAACAAAGAGGAGACAGAGGTGATCAAATAAAGGCTAAATGCATAGGAACATAATTAAAGTGACCTCAAATGGCTACACACGGAGATCCTGTAGATTACACACTTACATTGAGGTAACGCCCAAGGTTTCCTTCCAACTTGGCATCAATGATGTAGCAGGACTCTTCACCGTCAAAGAACAGGCGGGTGTTTTTGGGAGCGTTGTCCCCGCCTCCTCCAGTCTGTCCCTGCTGTCCTGTTTTTGTTCCCTGACCTCCCGGCCCTCCCCCGCCTCCAGGTGTTCCCGTTTTCACCATCATACCGTGGCTGCCCTTCAGGGCGATGCCACGTGTAGATTTCACTGCTACCTGCTTCTTGGTCACACCTGAGCCAGAACAGCAGCAACAAGAAGTAAGAAAATAATGAAATGTGAAAACAGTCCAAACCATGCGGTCGATATCAGCACAGTGTGAAGTCAAGTATTTTCACATTTCTCTTCTCCTCACCCGGGATGACTTTCTCCTTCTCCTTGTTGTCATCAGATCCAGAGCTGATGGTCTGAACATCATCACTGTCGGAGAGGGTCATCACGTCCTGCTTCTTCCCCGTTTCTGACTTCACTTGACTGCAAGACACACAAAATGTATCTCAACAGCAATCTAACTTTAGGGGATATTATTGATCACAGAGTTATAGTTAAAAATGTGTAAAAATCTGAAAAAAATATATTAGTATAAAGTATATTTTGGTGAGTCCAACACACCTCTTTCCGTCTCCGGACTCCTGTGATGGAATACAGAAAAATAAAGGTTATCAATCATTTTGCAAGATAAAATAAGAGACACCTGTAACTATCCATCATCTATTTTAATTATTTTAAAAAGGCTGTGCACAAAGAGCTCAGCTCGATGACACATTATTCTTACGTTATCGTAATTGTTATTGTACTCACCTTCTTGAGCCCCTGGCTGGTGAGCCAGGAAGCCACTTTACTTTTCCCCGTCTCTTCTGGCATGGACGGCGGCTTCTCGTCATCGGTTCCTTTCGCTGATGCGCTCAATCCATCTTTACTGTCTTGACTCCCTGAGGCAGAAAAGGAGAGTGACGTGTGAAAAGACAAAGCAGAAATCTTCCCAACCTACATATTGATTCACCAAATAACTGTAAGGAAAATTAAGATATTGTGCTAAGAATGATACAATTAAAGGTTATGTGCCAAACAGTTTCTTTACCTTTATCAATGATTTAATCCGACCCTCAAAGAAGTATATTTCCTCAAATGTTGAACTATTCCTTTAAATGACCTCCTCCCACTCTTCCGAAAGATGCCACTAGCTCACCTTCCTTGTTGCCCTTGACCTGACCGCGCGTGGTGTAGCTCCTCCACACAGAGCTGGAGCTGAAGTAGTTGTCCTTCACAAACGTGTCGTCCGAACTGTCACTTTCATCTTCGCTCTTTGAATCCTTGTCATCGTCGTCATTGCTGTCGCCTGACGAGCTTGGGCTCTGGGCTATGACAGATAAACAAAAGCATTTGTAAAAAATCATGTGGAGAAGGAGGGGGATAACATGTCAGCTGGGGTCAAGAGAACAAACACCACAGGGAATCTAAGCAGGTCCATTAAGCACCACTTTGATCTCTCAACTTCAGGCTTGGACTCACCCTTTTTGGACGGTCTCCCCACAGCTTTAGCTGACACTAAAGCGGACGGTTGGATTTTTATCCTCGACACGTCCACGCCGCTCCCCTCGCTGTCTGAACAGTGCGCCTCGCTCTCATAGCCCTCCTTGAAGTTCTCCACACTCTCTATATGGTCCAGATTGGCGAAATACTCATCACCCATCTCTAGACCTTCTTTGTCGGCAAAGTCGTCTGTCAAGATTTTACCTGGTTAAGTGGAAGAGAAGGGGAGAAAGGAAAAAGTCACTTTGCAATCAAGTCATCTTCTGTTGTTGTAATGAATAAACGGATGAAGAGTGTGTCCGTTTTACATCACGTCTGTCCTTGCAAAACCATAAATCTGTTGCCTTTCCTCACCAGCATAGATGCAGACAAAAGAGCCCTTGGCCACGTCATCCAGACAGCGGATGCCCCAGCCTTTGTTCTGGGTCTTGAAGAGCTGCAGACGGACCTGCAGGCCGTGCTGCACCAACCGGTTGGTGCACATCTGAGCGCAGCATTTGCACCGCTTATTACACTCGTAGATCCTGAGAGAAAGAGAGCAGGAAGAAAACCAGACAGAGAGAAAGAAAGATAATGGCATCTGGGACTAGGCAAACTAATTAGCCGTTATATTCAAAAGTAATTTTGAATGGTGTGTGTACAATGTCTGACCCTGTGGGAAGACACTCCTCTAATCGTTTGTGCAAAAATCCAGCATTTGGGTTGATCTGTGCTCCCGGTGTACAACCTGTAGCCTGAAGGGTCAGCTGGTGGCAAGAGCATTTGGACCTTTAACAAAAGATACGAAGACATGCGTTCAGAATATTGGTAAACAGTAGGAGAAATATGAAAATGTATGGGTAATAGGTGAACAACTTCACTAACTTGTCTCGACAGCCGTCGGTGCACTCGCACCCAACCAGGAAGTCTGGACTGGTGTTGATGTAAACTCCATCTTCAGGAATACGCTCTTTACCTTTAAGGAGAAGAGAGGCGGCAATAACTTAGTCCACAGGGCTTTTTCAAAGGAGGTAGAGGCTGCAAAAGTCAGCTGCAGGTAATATTTGTTTTTATGTCTTTTTGCACATAACACCTGCAGATGAAGCAGGAAGGCTTGCAAAAAAATCTCTCTCCGAAAACAAAAAGCAAGATTAACAAATGACAATTATACAAACTTAAAATGGACAAAGGAGCAACTAGGGGATCAAATACAATGATTAAAAAAAAAAAAAAAAAAAAAAAAAACAAGGACATGTTTTTTTTTCCATTCAAGTTATTTTACAATCAACACTGTAACTGGGAGATAACTGGATTCATTGTAACACATTTCTTTGTTGAATGTTTAGATGTACTTGTATGTACAAGCTGCATGTTTCAATTCAACCATTAGAGAGGAAACTAATGCCAGGATTAGTCAACACAATACGTGAGCATGACAATTTTATCCTGTGTAGTGCGTCAGAGTGGAGGACAACATCACGCCAGACATAAAGACTGGTGAGTCACAATTTTTTTTCCGTCCCTCAGCAAGTTTCATAACTTCTATGACACGTTCTGTGATGTTGAACCAAAGCAGCAGACTGCTCTTCAGTGCACAACTGTAAACGCGGCAGAGTGAAAAAATAATGGCATTGTTGGTGCTGTCAGGAGGAACAATAAATTTGGCCCCTGGAACCTCCTTCCTGACCACCGACGGACGTCACGCAAGTAATGAAAGACGAACAAGCATTGATTGGATGGGATGATGCATGAAGTCTGCCATGTCTCTCTGCCAAGTCAGCAAGAATGTAAAAGAGTACCCCATAGATTTAGCGTTGCACTTCTATAACATTGTCAGAGTCATGGACAGTTAAAAAAAAAAAAAAGAGAGGGATCTCAAAGTAATTCTTACTGTAAGCTACTCTCGGAGGCGGGGTGGAATCGATCTCGTTGACGCAGGACAGTGGGATGTCCTCCCTACCACTAGTGATGTCGGGAATGTAATAGAACGGCCTCTGGGGCTGGAAAGGCCGGTCCACGAGCACATAGGGGTCTAGACAGAACATCTCCAAGAATATAAAGTCACAGTGCGTCTGGAAGAGGTAGTGCTGGATCTCTCCCATGTTTCGCAGGCAAAGCCCACACGGAGCCTTGTAGATCACGTGGAAGGACATCTGAGGGGTGGACACGTAGAAGACAAGAGTTGTACAGTTCAATTTCAATTCAATGTCAAGGCAAAACTAAATATTTGAAGGTTAGGGACACACTCTAGCTAAGCTCTTCATATACCCACAACTCTACTCTTCCTTTAAAATGTACCTTGCGGTTAACTTTGCGTCGTCCCGTCATGCGTCTGAAATCGTACAGTAAAGGTGTGAGGAGGGGGTTCTTCCCTCGGTGCACGTCTTGTTTTGCAGGTCGGACGCGGTTCAGACATGCGGGCTGACAGGTGTGTGCCAGGTAGAAGATGCGGTCCGTCGGGGCGCGGTATGAGGGCTGATGTGGGATGGTGGCCATCGTGTGGGTCATAGCAGGGGGGGGGGCGGAAGCCAGAGTGGGCAGTCTCTGATACGACTGTGTGAACGTAGGAATATTTTGGACACTCAATATTCTTCCACTATGGATGGACGCACAGCAGAAAGAAAAGAGAAAAGACCAGTTACATTTTAAAACATCACATTTCTAAGATGAGATCACTTTGAACCGCGTTAGTTTTTTGTGTTACAAGCAACTTCTTACGGCTGTACCAAATGTTTTGGTTTTTTTTTTACATTCAAAGCATCTATTGAGGTTTTTGAATGAAGCTTCAAATGTCTGATATATATTATGCTGGCATCGCCCTAAAAAAAGGGTTAGGGTCCATTTGAACAATATAACACACACACACACACACACACACACACACACACACACACACACACACACACACACACACACACACACACACACACACACACACACACACACACACACACACACACACACACACACGATCAGAGAAATGAAAACTCGAAAAACTATTTCGACAAAATAAATTAAATGATTTTGCAGTGTAAGCTATGCAACTTTAAACTTGTGTATCATAGAACAACGACTTGATGATTTACCATTTGAGGTGTACATTTCTATATTATTATAGAATATCTAATAGTCTTATGTTTGATTTTTTTTGCGAGTACCCTATAATAATTTAATGTGAGTACTTTGATATATGGAAATGACCTAAAATGCCCATCCCTACTCAGTAAAGCTCTACAACTTATTAGAGCAGACTATACGATGAACTCACCTAGAGAGGTTGATGGGACTGGAAGAAAGAGCCTGCATGATTTTGGAGGCATGAGTGCCTCCCACCCCTGGGACAAACGGAGAAGTACTCTTCTTTGCCATCTGATGTTTGTTGCTTGAAGAAAGCGAGGAGAAAAATAGACAGTCAATATCAAAGTCTCCACTTCCTCTTCAATCATGTAGGATTAAAGCAATATTTGTTCATGAACAAAACATCAAACTAACATGTGTAAAGTGAATGCTGCTCTTTGTCTGTTGAATGTGTACCTAAGCAACTGTTTGCTAATACGTTTGCCTTTTTTACAAAGTCATAATGGCTATACTGTGTCATACTGTGTTTTCCGCTTGTTGTGCTGCCCCCAAGTGGCCAAACGAATACATTAATGCAGCTTTGAGGAGGCGTTAAAGAGTACATTCACACCAGGTTGAAAAGTAATGTTTTTCTGCCCTCTCTGGTGGAAAAAACTAAATCAAGCCTGTTTTATCTCTAACAACACCTTGCATCACTGGGACGACTGGGAAAACAAGAATTTCAGGGGGGTTAAGTTACCACCCTTCTTAAATGATAACAGATGAACTTCCACTTTATTACAATTCAGTGCTTAATGAAAATGGAAAAGATGACAGCCGCTTCAACGCGGTATCTCACAAGAACAAAATCATCGTATCCCATCCTTGCAAGGGGATCTTCCTCTCAGTGTTTGTTTGGTTGGTTACTGTAAGGATGAAGCTCAAACTGAGTCAGAAGAAGATACTGATTTTACTTTAAGGAGACTGTCCTCAGGTAATTTGGTTGCAAACTTCAAAGTATACACCTCAGAACAAAATGCCTTTTGGAGTGTAAGGGCTAGACGTTCAGTAAACATCACTTAATTGACAAGAACTAGGAAACAAGACCATATTACTCCTGTATTAGCTGCTTTGCACTGGCTCCCGGTAAAATACAGAATAGAATTCAAAATCCTTCTCCTGACCTACAAAGCGATTAATGGTCAGGCTCCAGTTTATCTTAAAGATCTCGTAGTACTTTATAAACCAACTAGAGCATTGCGCTCCCAGAGTGCAGGGTTACTTGTGGTTCCTAGGGTTTCTAAAAGTACAATGGGAGCCAGAGCCTTCAGCTATCAAGCTCCTCTACTGTGGAACCAGCTCCCAGTGTGTGTTCGGGAGGCAGACACCCTCTCCACATTTAAGAGCAGGTTAAAGACTTTCCTCTTTGATAAAGCTTATAGTTAGGGCTGGCTCAGGTTTGCCCTGGACTAGCCCCTAGTTACGCTGCTATAGGCTTAGACTGTCGGGGGACCCACTCCTCTCCTCTTCCCTATCTTTCTCGTTTTCCTCCTCTCCCTCTCTATTTTGATATGCATTCATGTCCCTTAAATGCATGTTACTAACTCACCATCCGGGGCATCATCCCCGGAGTTTCTGTGTCCCTTATCTGGCAGGTTGCCATTATTAAAGATTACTTTTGGACCGCGAATCGTGGCTGCATCTGTTGCCCTGGTCCTGCCTGACACCAGGAAGCCTTGACATCCCCCTGGATCCATCTTTTTTATATACCATCGTATCATGTTTTCTGTCGCATAGATTGTCCATGTTGTATTTTTAACTATGCTGTTTGTTCTGTACACACGTCACCTATTGCACGTCTGTCCGTCCTGGGAGAGGGATCCCTCCTCAGTTGCTCTCCCTGAGGTTTCTTCCATATTTCCCCCACTAATTGTGGGGTATCTTTTAGGGAGTTTTTCCTTGTGCGATGTGAGGGTCTAAGGACAGAGGGTGTCGTACTTTGTACAGGCTGTAAAGCCCACTGAGACAAATGTATAATTTGTGATATTGGGCTATATAAATAAACTTGATTTGATTTGATTTGACTTACTCAATACGTGGAGGCTGTGGGGGCTGAGGGGGCTGAAGCGTCTGTTGGGGCTGAGGGGGCTGAGTAAGCTGAAGCATCTGTGGGCTTTGTTGGGGCTGTGGGGGCTGTGGTGGTGGGGGAGGACGCTGTTGATGTTGCGGTGTCTGCAGCGGCTGGCTGGGTGAGCCCAGCGGTGTTTTGACGGGAGAGGCTCCAACATGTCCGTCACTGGTGTATTGAACTACTGGGCCTTTACTCCTCAACGCCCCTGGAGATCAAAATGGATCGTAAGAAATGGTGTGAAAATCAAATGACTAAAAGCACACATGAACGATGTGCCAAAACATGGTACTAACAGGAGGCCTATGAAAAGTGTTATGTACCTTTAAAATGGCGTTCTTTTATAAAGGCGAGACACTACAGGCAGGAACATTGTTCCTTCATGCACTGGTCAATTTTGAGAGTTTGGGCTATTATGCTTCCATAACATGTCTTCTTTCAGACCAGTGAAAAGAAAAGAAAAATATGCATTTATTTATTTTACTTCACTTTGTCTATTTTCATCTGTAGATTACTCCTGAATTCACCAAGAGTCAACATTTGATAAAGCCTCATATGCATGTTGGAACATCACATTTCAGAAAACATGTAATACAAAAGATAATTGTCTTAATGCAAGAAATCAACTGGGGAAGTTTCATGGTGATATCTATTAGTCTAATATTTTACCCTATTCACCTGTAGTGTCGTGCAAAATGTACAGAATGTTACAACACATATCTTTAAAGGCCGTCTTCTCAAAATTATTTTTGGGTCAGTAGCACTTACATACACCAAACTTTCCAGTTTCATTCCCATCTATATCCTGAAGGTTTTTACAGAGTGGTTTGTTCATGCATCATTCATTGTCTGTTTTATATAACAATTTATTCCTATAGAGCAGCCTCAACGTTTTTCAGGCCAAGGACCCCTAAACTGATGGAGAGATGGAGCAGGGACCCCCTACTATATATATTGTATAAAATTGTGTTCTATATTAAACTGGGACGAGTGCCATGTATAAACATAGCTACCCTGTTATTGTGCATTCAATACTAAGCTATTCAATTAATACACAGGTTCATATATTCATGTAAATTTGTGGGGAAAAAATAGGTTTAAAAAAAATAATAAATGTCAAAAATATAGAAAATTGTCTAATCAACATCAAAAATGTCAACAGTGTCGCGGACCCCCTGTCGAAGACCTCAACTGCTATTGAGCGTTACAAAGAGATATCCAAAATTCCCACTGTAAAAACCTTTGACTCCTAGCCTTAGCCTAGCCTTATCCAATGCAAATTAGCACATATTTAATAAGATAATGTATCATTTGCATATTTAAACATAACATTTCTAAAATTTGTAAAACAAAAAATAATTGTCTTAATGCAAGTAATAAACTGGGGAAGTTCCCTTGTGATATCTTTGAGTTTTTTTTTTTTTCTTATTCACCTGCAGGATCTTCCCTTAAAAACACAAAATCAAAGCTTTTTGAAACGGATTAAAAAGGTGCTAAGGTTAAATAGTTACCCATGTTAGGTCGTGACCTCTGCTGGCCTGCTAGCTTCTTCTCCTGGGTGTTGGCGGTGGTCATCTTCAGGTTGAACATTGGCTCCAGCCTGGTGGAGCCTCTATAAATCCACTCACTCCTCTTGTCATCCTGATCAATACAAAACAACACAAGAAGGTTACTCCGTGAACTGCTGCACAAACAAATCAACTATTATCCAGCACATTTAACGTGATGTGGACACTGGCAATGAACACAAACCCTTTGGTTCTTTTTAAAAGCTGTCCAACTAAGTGAATGTTTTTTTACACGGACATACCAAGAAGAGGATCTTGACCAGGCTGCCGTCCACCTCCTCCACTTTGCTCTTCCACCAGGTGCCCTCCCACTCTGTCTTGATGATCTGTCCAACCTTTAGGAGCACCATAGGCCTGCTGGGATATGCAGTGATGTACTCCTCGATGAAGTCTCGACATGATGCATCCTCTATATCCTCCCAGGTGCGCTTTACTGTGAAAACAAGAATGATCACACTTTTATTCATTTATTCGTTTTTCCACAAGTTGGCTTTCAAAAACCGGCAACCAAGTTAACGCAGCATTTAGCCAACTTGTTTTACAGCTGCGCAGTAGGTAGAATTTAGCAGGCATTACAGATTACAAGAGAGAACCTAGAGAAATGGGCACTTACATGGTCGGCAAACTGGGTGGAGATCAGGTAGTGTCACATATGAAGCATAGCCATCATCAAAAAAGATCAAAAACCTGAAAACATACAACAAAAGATAGTAAATAATTCAAGGATCATTTGTTTGTCAAATGCAAGCGTGGTCCATTTATGCTACACAAGAAAAATATGACAAAGCAAAATAAAAACAGTAGCCTAGAGCATTTTTTGTAGGAGGAACTAGAGCCTGAGCGAACTTGTTACATATCTATGAGTATATGCAAATACTGTATATTGTATCAAAAGTGTCTCTATTATATAATTTGTCCACCAGTGAGCTCTGGCATGTTTATTTATTATTTAAGTGTAAAAAGTCCCACTTGGTTGTATCTTGGTTGCAATTGTGTACCAACAGAATTTAAAAAATGGACCAAAATGTTTGTTATGCATTTATTTAAAAAATGAATGACGGCCAATGTATTGTCGATATATCTGAATTTGTAACTCTCATGGATATTGGCCTCATTAATACAGTATAATTAGAGCTCTAACATCAACAAAAGAAGCACATGTACGCAATCAGCATCCAGCATCCAGCCCTCTGGTCCACCCACCTCATACGGTTCTTGTTGTTGGGCATCTCTGCTACTATGCCAGCATAGAGCCACACCAGGTTGCCGTCCTTGTACTTGGCAACTACACGAGCCCCGACATACAGAATCTCCAATGTGGGGTTGTACTCGAAAGCCACATGATTTCCAGACAGCAGACTCTTTCCTTTATCAAACTTCACTTTATACTTGAATATACCGTTTCCTGAATATAGACAGAGGAAGGGTGTGTTGCATTTCAGTTAACACAAATCCATGCATAGAAAACAATAAATAAATAATAATATATACAGGGAAACCTGAAGAGCCTAAAAGAAAAATGAAATGTTTTGGAAACACACCGACAGGACTGATAGCGACGAGGATGCCTCTGTGCCAAGTCTTGGTGCGTTTCTTTCCCAGAATGGTCATCCCGACTCTGAGCTCATCTTCTGTGATGTTTGGGTTCGGCTGGGTCATGGACTGAGACGGAACCTGGGACACAAACACTGCTGGTACTGAAGCCTGAATACCTGGAGGGAAGGAAAAGCCACACATACTGTTAGCATCAAATATACTCTCACACAGGTATGATGCATTACCTAAGGAAATGTGTGTGTGCTCACTTGGCAGGGATGGAGGCTGTGATGGAGATCGGAGTAATGGAGCACCTAGTGAAGGCTTGCTGACCAATTGGACCAACTTCTGCACCTGCTGGGAGGTTTTCTGCAGCGCCGTGGAGGCCTCTTTTAACTGGTAAAATAAATAAACAGGACATCATCATCATCATCATCATCATCATCATCATCATCTGCGTACACCGAGCAGTGACACCCCTCCATATATGTTTGCTGTCAAACCCACACAGGGCGTTTCAGCGACCAAACACAGTACCACAAAGAAGTTGAATTCAAAAGGTGTACGGTTGTATTTTTCTGTTATAAGGAGAATAGGTGTAAGAATATTTCCTTTCTTGACAATTTATTTTGTTCATTTATTAGATTAAAGAGAACCTGTGGGATGTAGCAAACTCACCGCTGGAACACTAATATACACTAAAGGCCAAGGTGCTTTTTCACATTGTAAAATGGTGAATATGCAGGTTACTGATTGGCTTGTAATTTGGAACATTGTTTAAATTATTTTTAGACTTTTACCATCACTATATATTAGCAGGTACTGTATATATTTAATTTTACAATGCATGTATATACTGTATAGTGTTTTTTTTTTGTATATTGTTTTGATTGGCTCAGAGGCTGCATCAGTTATGGTAGACAATCTGCAGTATTTTTTTTTTTTTTTCTTTTTTTTTAAAGTTGACAAAGTTTTCTAATTATTAAGATTTAAAATAGCCACGTCCACAAGGCTTTTGTGAAACACACCATTTCAACACACCTCAATCAGACAGCCCACAACAAATATTTACCAATGAAGTGTAACTACAGATCAAATATAATAAAGCTTTCTATTCTTCTCACCACTGGATCTTTGCTAGGAGTGACGGGCATCTTTGGAGGAACCACTGCAAAATTCCAAAGAACAGAAGATATTTAATAACCTGGTTGTTTTCATGTTGTAGTAGCAATGAAAGTGTGAATGAAAGTAGCACGACTTACAACAGCCGACAGCAATGACATCGTCGTCGTCGTCATCGTCTATCTCAATGACCTCGGAGGACAACACGCCTCCTCCGCCCCCCTCATCCTCTGAGCTGCTCTCTCGGTAAACAAGGCCGTTCTTTTGGTAAGTTTCCTTCACGAGCTTCTCACACTCCAATATGGATCTGAGGAGGAGTGGGGAAATTGAAATTTGGTCAGTACACTCTTAAGACCTTTGCGATGAAAAGTTATCAAAATCTTGAGTTTTTATAGAATGATGTTGCCGTGGCGCGGTGGTCATTTTGTGCGATTTGCCATGAAACTGGTAATTGTTTTAACTCCACTTAATTGGGCAGACTGGACAAACTGGGGTAGATTGTCATGAAACATGAAGTTGTTGTAACTCGAATGCACATTGTCCCATCTGCCACAAATTTCTCAGAGTCCCGGTCTGACGACATCTACAGAACGCCATCGTAACGTCATAACGCCGCCTACTGGCAACAGGAAGTCAGCCTCATGTGGCAAACATCATTTGATTTACATGAAATAATAATAATAATAATAATAATAATAATAATAATAATTCACGTTTAGCACTTGTTCTCTGATACCAAATGGTGGGCAGTGCGAAGTCCAGTTCATCGCTGCCTGTAGCTTTAATTTCATTTAGTTTTCCACATGAAAAGTTCATTAGGAACACGGTGTAATCATTTGTAGCACCAGCAGAGCCACATCTGTTGGAAGCAGTGATGTTAGCTGGAAGCTAATTGTTTATCTGTCTCTTCGCCCTGTGCAATGCTACCTGCTACATTTTCCTGTTATACAGTAGCTGGCTTCTACACAATAATAAACACTGAAATACAGAACAGCTGTATCCTTGTAAAACAAATACTGTATATCGAAAAAAAATAAAATATGACTCTAAATAAATTAAATAAACAGACTTTGGGAAAAGGTTTATGTCTACTTACTTGTTCGCATCGTTGAGAAGCCCGTCCGTCTTTGCCTCCTCTTCTTCTTTCTGCTCCACCCATTCCTTAAGCTCTGTCAGCTGAGCCTTTTTCTTCTGCACAATCTCGCTCTTCTCCACGGCCTCGTCAATCCACTTCTTCAGCTCATCCAGAGAAATGCCCAACTCTTCCTCCAGATTGGAGTCCCAGCCCTCCACCTCCATTCTGAGGAGGGAAAAAAAGAAGAAACAGGACATGTAATCATAATCTTAAATACCTATACAAGGCTTTCTAAATGATTAATTGCAAAGCAAATTATTGTTCAAAGTGATACTGTATCAGTCTACCATAACTTTTACTGCCAATATTTGGTAACCTGTACAATTGACATTTTCAGGATGTTTTGTTGTTATTGTTGCAACCAGCATGTCACCATGAATTCAAATTACCAACAGAATAAAAGTACAACATTCATTTATTTGATCATTTGTTTGATAAAAAAAATGGACCAGTGTTGCTTTGAAATCTCTTTGGAAATTGAGTGTTGTTGTTTTTTTGTTTACACATTTAAAAGAGTTTGATCTGATAAAGTTACACACTGAAAAACAAGCCATTCTTTTGGATACCAGTATAATTATTCTATATGTGATTTAACATACCCCTCTATCCACATTAATACCATAATGATGACTCCAAACATATTGCTCAACCCTAGCTGTAACCCTGCATGTAAAAGCTGTAAAGAGTCATAACAAATGCATGCTGACATCTGCCAGTTTATATCAATTCCAAGAATAAGCACGACTGCATCCCAAAATCCTCGTTTGTGTCATGACACAGTACATGGTCATCTGTGGTGAAGGCACCACATTTAAAGCACCAATACTGCAATGCAGCCTGAGATCATCTACAGTGAAAGCTTTGCACACTGCACAGGGTGACACATCTGTACACATGTGTGGACAGGGTGACACATCTGTACACATGTGTGGACAGGGTGACACATCTGTACACATGTGTGGACAGGGTGACACATCTGTACACATGTGTGGACAGGGTGACACATTTGTACACATGTGTGCACATTCAGCCTGACGTCAATATGATGATGTGGGCTTTGTTTACCCCAACAGAGGCACAGAGGCTGATAGAAACTGCTGTCCGAACCAAAACACAATTGCGAAAAAATGTAGAGTTGGTACTGATGTGGCACAAGGCTATTATATTCTTTAGAAATAACAATTAGCCGGTGTAAATGTAATCTTAAAGTCTGAATCGGAGAGTTGCCTGTTAACGTTAGCACAACACGGGACCGTTAGGAAGCCTAAATCCCTGCAAATTGCCCGAGTAATTTCCAAATGTAATCCCTGCAGATAAAGTACCTGCTCACTTAACAACCATAACTTAACTGAGACTTTAATGAGACGCCTTCAGGCGGGCAGCACAGCTAAAGACAACAAGCTGCAGCTCGAGACAAGAGAGAGCAGTCTGGCTCGTTAGCCTAGCATTAGCATGGAGACAGTCTCGTCTCTCGACTGACTGACGCAGGTGGAAAACAAACAGCCCGGTGTCCTCTGGGCTCTCAGAGACACAGCAGACGGTACTTAACGCAGATACAGCACTCACCCCTCACTGCTCTCCATCCTGTCTGCTCACAGATATAAGATTAGCTAGCTAATGCTACCAGCTAGCTACAATAAGGAGGAGCGCATGCTTTGTAT
This sequence comes from Bovichtus variegatus, assembly GCA_943593645.1. Classification (NCBI taxonomy): domain Eukaryota; kingdom Metazoa; phylum Chordata; class Actinopteri; order Perciformes; family Bovichtidae; genus Bovichtus; species Bovichtus variegatus. Next base: position 5,028,864 of record CALSCE010009506.1, read on the forward strand.
CCCCGGCTACCCGAACTGGGCGGTGTGATTGCGCGCTGCTTGGTTCCGCCCACGCAGGTTATCCAGGTCATTAAAACGTATACTGAACTACATGATGCTGTGCACATTGAGGACTGAGGCGCCTGAATGTCTCATGTTTATCCAACACTTTCATGTTCAAGATCCGTGTAAAAGCCTCACTGTCAACGCGCTAATAACAGAATCAATTATTGTTATTTGTTGTTGTGATTAACTCAATCAAGATTTACAATATTACATTACGAAGAAAATAAATATGAACTCATAATTAATTAATATAAAACGTATTATGTGTGTCAGTGTTGCATGTTGTAATCATAATACATATATTTATGCAGCACTTTTCAAGACTAGCCTCATAAATAAGGACAAATAAAAGAAAGCAATCAAATACAAAATGTTCAGGCTCCAAATAACACATAAAACAGCTAAAAGTAGAGAAAAATAGATAGGGAAAGGATAAAAGTACATATAAAAGGACACATAAAATATGTAACAGATTAAATAATTAAGAAAAACCAAACAGTAACAGTGAGTTTTGAGAGATGAACTACAGTATATCCACAAGCTGCCAAAATACACTGAGGTTATAGCAATTTCTGAAATATATCAATCAAAGGGAAGGGTTGAGTACATTCAATGATTCATTGATTAACTTGTTATAGGAGCATTAGGTGTAATTTCATGGCTTTGAAAGCAATTCATGCTTTCAATCTGACTGAGAAAAAAATGTGTTTCATGCAGTTCCATGACTCTTTCTTTTTGTATTCTTCCTGTCCAGTATTTTTTAATTACTATTAATCAGTAATCAGTTATTTCTATTCACTTTAAAAACCACTCCAGGGTGCACATGCATAATCTCTCCTGGTTCTTTCTTGACTCTGCTTATTATTATGATACTGCCTCTGTTGAGAGACCCACTGCTGACAAATTACTAACACATGCTACAAGCTAAGGAAGGGGTTATTTAATTTGTTCAATAACAAGCAACTTGCGTGCAAGTTTGTGCAAAATCTCCAAAACATTGTGTGATAGAATTTGGAGAAACAAGCAGAACATCTGTTTTAAAGTATATTTCCATCATTGAGAACTTTGAAACATCTGTGCCCTATTAGTGTGGGAGGGTTAGGGTATCAGCCTCTGTCTTTATGAAGAAGCGTTTCACAATGTAGGCCTCCATTCTGGGATGATGACTCAATCCCACTTGATTGCTTGGAGTCAGCCTTTCTGTTTTCTGTAGTTCAAGTCTGAAGTTTGGCTGATTGTATCTTGGCATCATGATACAAGGTGAATAGAGCCGGTTGCCTCCTGGTGAGATGTGCTATGTAAATCTGATTTATGGCGGCTGTGGCTCAGGAGGTGGAGTGCTCGTCCACCAGTGGGAGGGGCGGCGGTTCAAACCCTGCCCTCTGCAGTCAGCATGTCAAAGTGTCCTTGGGCAAGATACTGAACCCCAAATTGCTCCTGATGGCCAACAGTGTGTGAGTGTGTGTGAATGGTTATCAGTGATGAGCATGTGGCACCTTGTACAGTAGCCTCTGAATGTGTGTGAATGGGTGAATGCTGACATGATCTGAGTGATTGGAAAAGCTCTATATAAATGCACAGGCCAGATACCAGTTTTTGCTGCTGAATTGTTAAATGTTTTATTTACCAGTTAAGCTAAACCAACACTTTACTCTTTATATATACAGTATATACTTTATTCTGATTTTCATTATATAACTGTTTAAATGTATGGATCTACAAGCATTCATGTTTATCACACCATAAAGTCCTACCTGGATGCAATCACTAGTTTTTCAGATTTCTAGATTTACACGGTTAAATGATTTAATCACATCTCGGCCATGCAGCACACACGCAAACGGCTACATGTTTTCTGTTTGAGGAGTTTTCCAACTGTGCCTAATCATCATTTTAAATATCTTGTGTAACTCGTAAGCATTTACAACACGTGAAGTATATTTTGTAATTTACATTGCATACTTACATCGTTTGTAGTTGTCGGATGCTGCTGGTAGATACTTTTTTTTTTTTGTTCAAAATGTTAAATATAAGTTGTAAAAATGTTGTACAAATAGGTAGTAAATATATAAAAGTTAAAATAGTGTCAGACAGACAAAACTCCACCGGACGGACTCGGTCATAAAAGGAGCCTCAACATATTGTTTGGCTCGAGGCAGCTCATTGTTGTAATCCCATTTGAGGAGTTTGAATAGATTGTGGCTTTACTGTGTAGGTCCATCACTCCTCTGTTTGCTCCTCCTGGTATGTCGTGACAGAGATATTACTGTAAGGGTCGAGCACCATCTGAGCACAGCGGACTATGGTCACCAACAAGAAGAAGCAGAGCAGGAAGAAGAAGAAGAGGGCGAAACCAAGGTCCACATCCACATCCAGCCTGGACACGGGGAGGACTGGAGGGTCCATGTTGACAATCTAAAAGGAAATAAAAGTCTATTCCTCCAGTATATCTTTATCAGAATGGGCTCTAGCAGCTCCTCCGGTGAAGCTCATATAATCCATCGTGCTGCTGCGGTTTCCATCTGAAAACAACTCTTTTTTTGTCTAAATCCAACAATCCATTCCTCTGTTTTAGGGCTCTTTTTTTATTCTTCTTCTCCCAACATTGACACCTATTGTCCTACTCCCAAAGACAAGATAGATAGATGGACATACAGAGCCCTATTTGGCACCCGTGTCCTCCATGAATAGTTAATATGGAGTTTGGTAACGATCAGGTCGTTCCTGAGATTAGAACACCCAGGCATCTCTCTGGAGAGGACACCTCCACAGCAGAAGACACCTTAACAGAAGTCACTGGATCCCCTTGTCAGTACAAAGTGTGGACACGGGACAGAAAAATGTGGCCGAACGCAAGTCTTTAAAGACTTAAAAGGTAAATGTGGTGTGCAGATTAAGTTTATACTAAACCAATCAGTTCACCCTAAACATACCCCTGCACACATACAGAAGATTTTGGTTGTTTTATGGTCCAAAAAGTTGCAGAAAAATAAGTAGCGTAGAGTGGTCAAGATGCAGAAAGGGAAACGAAAAGGTTAGAGAAAGAGGATATGACGTCTTAGTGGCAATCCACTTGAGAGGGGTTGGAAACTGATCCTGACCCAAAAAAATGCAGATTGCTTGTATTCTGATGCCACAACAGGGACACACACAAGTTAAGAGTAAAGTGACTCTATGCAAATAACAGCAGAATCTACGTAAAACTGGGAAAAGTGTGTGTGTGTTGAAACGATACCAGCAAGACAAGATTTACAGCACACCACGTCACTCAAGTGCAACCCAAAGAGGACAGTGGACACAGTAAACCTATCTCTGACCAGTACTAGCATTAATGCCATCTGTTTTCACCTCCAGGCTGTGAGAGAGGGGGCGGAGGACGAAGGCGGAAACCGATCCCAGGAGATACACACAGATCTCTCCAGTCTTCACTGATATACAGAATGGGGGAAAGAAAACAGATACAGGCCAATCAAAGCATGTAGGCTTTTGTTTCTTCGCCAATTAAGAACTTAAAACTTTCAAGGAAGTGAATACATGCGTGGACGTAACTGAAAACAGCCATGACTCTTGCATGAGTGTGATCAGTGGAGTGCACTGCTAAAACAGCTATCATGAACAAGACTGGAAATATATATGACTTTGTGATTAAGGATTAAATGATGCTGGGCGTGGGTTAACCCCGCGATGACCAAGTGTGTGCAGTCCAAAACACAGTCCAACTTCTTCACTTTCAACAATTTAATACAAAAAAAACGAACATTTCTTTCTCTCGTTTAACATTTCATATACAGTATATTTATATATGTGTTTCCATGAGTGATAAAAGTTCACACCATTGGAAACAACCTGGATACAGAGCAACCAATAACAAAGACAACACAGTCACCAACATACCATCCTCTTGAAGATGAAAACTGGACAATAATCAACATGGGTTTACATACAATTACATACTTTGTCATCAACTGTGCGAGTGTCTCACACAGATATGGGAAACTAATAAAAAAGGGTCAAATTTAAACTAGTTCCACGTATTAAAAATCTCATTATTTTTTTATCCCACAACACTCTTCTACATTACAAACTTACCCAAAAAAATTATTGTAAAACACAAGTGTTGGACCTTGTTGGCAAAGATCCAAATGTTTGTCACAAACTAGAGGACAAAACCTTTTGGGCAATCTCACTTGTATATCATATTGTTTTAAGCTCTGTGCATTCCATTTTAATCCTGAATACCCTGATCAAACCATTAATTAAATACCAATCAGAAAAGGGCAATGGAGAGGTCCAGAACTCCGTCAAAAGTTTCAAAATATCAATAAAATACTCAGGAAACATTTCAATTAAATCAAACAATACTACCACATTTCTCCATTTTAAAATAACAATCAAGGAAAACATTTATGACAACATAAAGAATGGCTTTAAAAGTACACAATTCCTGCTTGTTAATTATTGCTGTGAGATTTCTTTTCTTTACATTTCTTTTACAAATTGAATACAAAAAGGCCCATACTTGGTACGGGGTAATGCAGGGCGACAGACAGAAAAAGATCAAGCAAGTCAGAAACCCTACGACTGTGTTACAGTTGATAATGATACTGTACGCATCCATTTAACATACACACACACACACACATATATATATATATATATATATATATATATATATGTTTATGTTAGCAAAGAAAAATAGATTGTATAAATTTCCAACGAGCACCTAGACAAGCAGCATGTAGCCATTGTAACACTGCGCGTCTGTTGTTGTTGAAGGACATCATTCAATGAAGAAAAAAACTCATATGTTCCTTAAGAGAATAAAACAAAATTCTTAAATTTATAGGTGAAGCCACCAATGTACATAGAAAACTGTACTCAGTATAAATTTACACATTGTAGAAGGGCTCCATGAAAGCGGTGCAGAGACATGCAAAGACATGCTGTGGATTTCAAACTGTGAGTAGGGTTGGCACAGACCGTGGTGGTTTACGTGCAACAGCTGAGAATTATATAT
>CALSCE010009506.1:5034325-5080711 GCA_943593645.1 Bovichtus variegatus
ACACACAATATATATATATTAAAAAAAAAAATTAATAAAAAAAAAAAAAAAAAAAAAAAATCACCAAAGCTGTATATCCCTGCAATTTCCTGAGAGCTTAAATCAATGATTGGATTGATTAGTCTACATACTAAAAAGGTAAAACAGCTAAATACACTTCATCAATGCCTGAGAAAAAATAGGAACATATTAGAATAAAAGGCCGTTTGTGTGTGTGCGCTTACTTCCTGTGTATTTTTACCAGAGTGTTTTTGTGCAGTCTATTCAAGTGTGGTTGGGTGATTGTGCATTTTTATATATTTATATTTATATACATCACATATCTACAACACAGATTTGTTGAGCTTTGGGCAGTGCTAGCTAGAGAATTCTCTTATAATGGCTGGGATATTGTTAAAATAATTATCTTTTAGTCAGTAGCAAATCCTTGATTTTCCTCCCCTTTAATATCTGCAGTCAGATATATACCTCCATCTTTAACTGGCTTGTGGCAGTGCAATTTAAGCCATGCAAAGCAAAGGGAAGAATGCTACTCTCAGGAGCAGGAAGAAAAGAGGAGCAGAAGAGCTATAAGCGCTATATAATATAACAACAAGTGAGGAAAAAAACACTCAAGACGACAAAGGGGTAGACCAGCAGAGCAGTATGGAGCAGGTCACTGGTCGAACGAAGGGTAGATGGGGATCTCAAAGTCATCGCCGTTGAAGTTGGCAGGCTGGTCCAGCATAGACAATACATCCTGAATCAGATTAAAGAGATAAAGAGATTCATTTTAAGTGACAGAGAGAGGATTAAGGCGCTTGAGAGAGCGATTATGCGTGTTCACTCACAGGAAACATGTCTTGTTGGTTGCCCTGAGCATGAGGATGCTGCTCTGCATTACTCTGCGAGTGCTGATGGCCTTGCCACTGGGGCCACACTGCCTCCGCTGCTCGAGAGGGGAACTGCGCCCCAGACTGAGAGCCATCTGGGATAAAGTACAGAGGTGTGAGAGGATGCACCAGTATAACACAGAGACACAGATTCACACACATGTGCACACAAACCTACCATAACCGTTGGTGTTGAGGCTGGCACGTGCATTAATGGGCGGGTAGTTTGCATTGTTGGTTTGGGTGGGAGCAGCACCTGTAGGCATCTGGACAAAAGAGTTGGAAGAGCCTCCGCCGTATCCTCCCATAGGAACAAACTGTGGAGACATGATCTTTGCTGCCTGGGGAGCCACATGCTGGTTAGAATAGGAAGAGAGACGCACTGACTAGTAGATAGGCATTGGTGGAAGAAGTATTCAGATCATTTACTTAAGTAAAAGCAGCAACAACACAGTGTAGAAATACTTCGCTTCAAGTAAAAATCTTGCATACTAAAGTATTAACACGAAGATATACTTAAAAGGTAGAATCTGGTACAGTCCATCAAATAGCGAGATTTATGTTTTAAACTGTACAGGGTCTCATTAAATAAATAGATACAAAAAAATAAAAAGGTCTCATTATGCAGAATGGCCCATTTCAGAAAACTAGAACTATAATCAATATAAAAAAGGGAAACACCTAAGTAAAGTAGGAAGTAGATAGGTGGGGTCGATGTGAAATCAATGATGCGTGATCAATTACTGGGACACATTGAAGTGTCATTATATAAAGCATCTCTAGTTTGTTTTATTTCTGAATGAAGATGGACTAAAAAACAAACAAAAGGCAAAACAAAGTCAGAATGTGAATCTTTGCTAACCTGGTTATTAAATTGTTGTCTGACTCCAGCTGCAGCTCCAGGCCATCCTCCTGCTGCTCCTCCATGAAGGGGGCTGCCAGTGCTGGAGGCGGTAACTGACTGCGGGGCTCCGTTCTGACGAGACATCTGAGCAAGCATCTGCCCCGCTGAGTGGGCTGGCTGTGCCATCTGTGGAGTCATGTTGACTGGCCTGCAGACAAAAGTGAAGGGGGTGAGAGCTCCTCTACCTGGTCGCCATCCACTAAGGCTGTGTGTGTTGGCAAGAATCTAGTGATACCATGATTCAGGGTTACCGTTCAGCATATTACAATACTGTATCAAGGAGATATATTGCAATTTATTTTCTAATTTTAGAAAAACTGTCACAGTATAAAGAACACAGTTAAAACATTTTTTTTTTTCTTCGTTTTTTGCAATCAGACCAGTGGGATCTTCATTTATCAAAGTCCCTGTAACATCCAACATCACATCACTACTGGTTGTGCAATCTGACACACTGTCCGCCACAAATCTTTGCTTTAAAATAATCATGGAATTTGTTTATTCCCCCCCACAAACTGTATAAAAAGTCAGCGTAAGAGTGAGTATATACTGGGAACATACAAGTAATACATTCTGAAAGGACCGACATCTTTGTCAGGCAGCATCTGTACCCACATGTTGGAATCCTTCGTTCTCCGTACGGGAGTTTTCCCATGGGGCTGTTGTTGCACACAAGCTAATATGATAAAAAGAAATGCACCTGCTTTGCTTAGATAGGCAAAACCTTCAGACATGCAAACCATTTGGTAGGTTACATAAATCTGTCAGTTCCCTCACTATTACTACAGCGAGGAGTCACTGTTGATATTGTTAGAGCTGCAACAATTGGTAGACAGAAAAATAACTACTGTATAACTATTTTGATAATTGAATAAATCTTTCAATTAATTTTTCGTGAAAAAATGGCAGAAAACACTTTTTTCAGCCTCTCAAATATGGAGATTTCCTGCTTTTATCCTTTTTTAAATGATATTAAACTGGGTTTTGGACTGACAAAACAAGACATTTGGAAAATAATCAGAAGATTAAAATCAATAATGAAAAGTTGCAGCCCTAATCCCATTATCTTCAGATCTCAATGTAAGTACATTACTAATTGTGGTTGGCACCACCGTTTTCTCAAATTAAGAATATAACCTCAGATCTCAAGACAACAAGATAAGAGCTACAGGCACGCTCCTAGTTTCTGTGCTGATGATGTTTGTTGTGGTAAAAGACATTAACTGTCTGAAAGAGCTACAAACGAAGTGATGAGATGACGTATTGTCTCCAGCTTTAAGATCTTGTGTATATGTAAAGGCATGCACAGGCACGTATACACACAGAAGACTTCCTACCTGTATGCATCATTGGAACGACCAGCAGCAAAGTTATTGGCTGGAGGGTAGATCTGTGTGGTGGGAGTGGAGGTGGAGGGCAGGCCCTTGGCCTGGTCTGGGCCCTGATAAAGGGAGGGGTAGAGCTCTGGCTTCTCAAGGCTCTTGCTGTGGTCCAGCCCTGCCACGGTCACTGGCTGCACCGGCATCTGAGGACCAGCAAAAATAATCAAGGATCGCTCTCTAAAACTCTTTATGCCGTGAGAAATTGACCTGAAACCAATTTTGACATTCATCTCCGCAATTAAAAAAATAAAATTGCTTCAAACCAACAATTCCTTAACGCTCCAGTACACTTGAATTTGTTGTGTTTACCAAGGCTGTCAAACTGCTGTCAAATATAACACCACACACACACACGCCTGTGTCATTTCAGCAATAGGATGTCTGTTAATTTAATGACATTCACAACAGATGGAGGAGGCTGCACACATATCCCAAGCTCCATTCTGTTTTGTTTGTAGCCTAAAACCACAGATGTGTCTTTACACTTTGTACAATATAACACACTCTATCCTCATAAAGCAGACAGAAGTAGCAGTAGTAGATTTTGTGATTAATTATTAGCAGAATACTTGGTAAATACAGAGTAAATAATGATAAATAAAGAGTACATAAAATATGAATAATAGAAAGCAAGTAGGCTAATTAATACTCTGCCATCTGCAGTTCGTGTCAGTTAAATATTCTGTTGCTACTAACAACCAATACTGACACAGCGCCATAGCAGTTTAACTGACATTGATGCATCCACCATTTGATCAGATCTGTGCCAAAGTAAATATTGACAAGCATCTTTTATTTACTCCCCAAATGCTCTTGTCTAACCATCATCTGTTGGTACTCCAATTACATTCCATTATTTTGTGACTTTTGTTTGTAATTGGAGCTACAAGTGCACGCACAAAGATGGGATAGAGCGAGATATTGACATGCATTTCATAACACAAATGTGAAGTCTAAAAGCAAGACCAAAATACCTCAATATCTAAAACATTAGCTGAAGACACACTGCTTCTCGAACTCTTTCAGTTCACAGAGTAACCCGTATGTATAATAAATCCATCAATCCTCTCACAGCGCTTTCCCACACAATCCACATTTTGCTTGGTCTTTACATAACTATGATGACCACTCCAGGCAAGACAACGTGCTACTGAGTACTGAGTGTAGGCCTAAAGTGGATTACATGTCTGCTCTAACATTGATTGATCAAAAAATTAAATACACAGGTCTTGTTTATAACTAATGCTCATCAAACCGCATTCAAATATTTAGGAAATTATTATTATTATTTTATTTAAAATCACATTTCCAAAAATCTTTTGATATTTCATGTTTTTCCAGGCGTTTGCGTCACAAACCCTGTGTCGTTCTTCCTGTGGGAATCTTCTTCTCTCACTGATGACACTAATTAAAGAGTTTTGTGAATGCAGTGTTTTTGTTACATACATTTTCATTTTTTTACAAGACCTAAATAATCAACATCCTGCCACTGTTTCCATAAAAAAAGGCCTGACCAGTCACTACAGCAAGGGACCAAAGAGAAAAAGGGTGTAATCTATGCTTCAATCAAACCGTCTATTCATGCGTCACCCACACATGACGTGACCTAACCTGTGAGAGGGCGATTGGTCCTGCCTCATACATCCCGTCTCTGGCTCCACCTCCCTCTGGCTCGACCGGCTGCTGCTGCTGCTGCTGCAACTGCCTGAAAAGGGAAACGGAGAGAGAGAGAGAGAGAGAGAGAGAGAGAGAGTCAGTCTAAAATAGCCGCATTTCCATTTCCATGCCCCTCCACTGTTGAGTAGGAAAGCCCAAACACCTGCAGACAAAATAGCAGTCAACCCGCCACCGGTCACTATGGCAACATAAAAGGGAAATGAGGAGAGACAAGGAAGACAGTGACACAAAAGGTCTGTTATACATACCGCTGACATGCTACACCACCTGTGTTAAAAGTTCATATTCGCTACTAACTATTAGACATGCTTCTTACTAGACAACAGCACTATTTTTTAAGAGATGCACCGATTGCAATTTTCTTGGCCGATTCCCATTTCCGATTTTTTCAAGTCTGACCTGCCGATTCCGCGATTTTCTTTCTAAAAACTATATTTGACAGCATACACAAACATTTTTCTTTCAACTTTTCTTTCATGGAAGATTGAAATTCAATTTGAAAATATTGACTATTAAATGATTAAAATTTTCTCCAAAACAGCCTCAAGTTGGGGGCCTTCTTGTTGTCAAAACCTTGTTTTTACGCTGAATAACTTCCACTACGACAACATGTTGTGCGTGTGGCTGTTACCGTCTGTAACGTTACAGTCAGTGCTGCTGTAGAACCGTCATGCCGAACATGTGGAACTTTGACCGGCAAAAAAAAAAAATGTATATCTGGATATACGACACTGATCGGGGCATCTCTACTATTTTTCTAACGCTACAGGTGAACAGAGGCAAATACAATAGAGAAGAATCGCCCAGAGTGGGAAAAGAAAAACAGGAGTGTAGTTTGCTAGAAACAGCAGTAGTCTCCCAGGAAGAAGCAGCCCCTGTTCTCCCATGCAGGGGGAGGATAGTCAGGTTAGGCCTGGTCTCACCTGGCGGCCACGTGCCCAGGGCTGAGCATTACAGGAGGGCAGTTTGGGCTGCCCTGACCCAGGGAGGGGGGCAGCGAACCCCCTGGGGAGGAGATGGGACTGAGGGGGTCCTGAGTCGAGTTTCTACTGGCCCACAATTAGAGATGGGTGCAGAGGAGAGGGGGAGAGTGATCAGTGTGTGGTTTATTAAAAAGGGGTTGTGGTAAGGGCATAACAGGAACTGGGGATTGTGGGTAATAGGGAAGCATTCAGACAAAGGGAGCTTTCACAACAGTCACATTTCAAGACGTCAATTGGTTCATTATGTACTGTATGTCATTGTGTAATCATGTTACACAACCAGTGGTATTGGTTGTATCAGTGTGTGTGACTCACTTGACATTGACATTGGTGCAGATGATATACTCAATCTCCTCTGAAAACGGGTTCTGGAAAGTGAAGAAGCTGGTTCTCATCAGGTTCCATTCTCTTGATTTGGAGCAAAACCGAAACATCACCGACAGGACCTGGCCCTTCAGCTTCACCACCTGTGGACACAAATCCAGCACGCCAAACAGTCATGATCTGGTGTTGTCATAATCAATGAGCAGTAGGTTTAAATGCACACAAGAAACAGCTGTGTATGCTGTGTTCACATCAATGGTGAAGAGAGTTTTGGCATTGTGTTACTCGCACGGGTTTGACTGCAGGATCATTTGTGTTTAATCACATGGCTGAATTAATGTGGTTTACTACAGCAGTGTAAAATTAAAAATAAAATTGCTGTGATTAATTGCAATAAACAGATCAAAGGGATGTTGAAATAACTGCATCATGTTGCCGATTTGATAAGTCTGAAGTCATGCATCGTCATGTCGGTGAGCAAGAGGACAAGCACACAACTTTTAAAATGCTTGTTTTCAGAATGGAGTTTGGATTGATCAGGGCTATGCTAACATTGTAGCTGCTCCACCAACAATCAAAAATAATGTCCTTTTAATGAAGTATAAATACAGAAGCGCCGTTATTGTTCATACACATGGATATCTATGCTCTATAGCATAACCTATGCTATTTTATGTTGCCAAATAATTGCCAGAAGATTGTAGCTAGCTATTGTAGCTCATATAAATCAACTAACAACAAACCTAGAAAAGTTCAATGCACAGCATTTTATTCAAGCTGCAATGCTGAAACAGTACAATGTTATTTAGTTTTTGTCAGGTAATTTAAATAACCGTACAGCTTCAAACCCTAGAGAAACAGAAGGGGATGTTCAAACTCACCAGGGAACTAGAAAAGAGAACTAAAGTCCATTGACTTTGCGTCACATGCCATACTTCTTGTCTAGCGTTTGAGAACATCAAGCTCGCTCTAGCAAACGCTCTCTCAGTGGTAAAAGTTTTGGCTGCGCTGGCTGCCAGCTCTAAATGCCATGAAAAACAGTCTGCTTGTGTGATCAATTTATTTTCAGAAAATTCTGAATTTTATATTTTAGAAAACATAATAGGGGCAAATGTTTGGAAACAAATATTTTTTCCATATTCTATTAAATGACTAAAATAGCCGTCTTTTATTTTATTTATCCAAGTACATGTAGTCATATTTTCTTTAATTTAAGTGCATGAAAACACATTGATGTGGTAGTACAAACAATAAGCTGCACATATTCAGACAGTCCTACCTGTTGGAAGCCGTCTCTCAGTAAGCCCTGGTCTTCAGCGTGGGCAAGCTCGAGAATATTCTTCCCCAATAATTCCTGCAACACACAGAAGATAACAAAAACACAATCAGCTCAGAGGATATACAGTAAAAACACCAACATCTGGCATGGAGATTGTTAAAGGACGCGGTCCGTCCCTGACGTTTCCACCAGCTGAGAGTCTGACCTGGGGCTGGTAACCGACAGCGGCCGTGCAGCGGTGATCTACGAAGGTGAAGATGCCATGGCAGTTATGGCGTGAGATGAACTCCACTGGAACACTGATACTGTTGATGTCTGTGTCACCTGGGCAACAAGTCACCTAAATGGGGGGGGGGACGAAACCCAATTTGTAGCACAAGCATTATAACCTAAAGAATGAAAACTACCACCATAATGTTTAATGTGGTAACAAGTTAAAAAGCATTATATTGTGCACGGATCACATTTATTTGTATATGTTCAATTTCATTGGGTTATTTATGTATTACTAGTGCTTACTCAAATTTATGATTATTATCATCAATGTTATACAATCGACCGCTTACAGTCACTTTATGACTGTCGATTGTATAACATTGATGATAATGGCTGTACCGGTGCAAACATCAGCCATAATCCACTTCAGCCAATACTGTCGGTGTTGACCAGACAATACTGCCTTTTGTAGATATGAATTTTTTAAAGAATAAATGCCTCTTCCAGAAATGGGGCAATTTTATTCTTAGATCGTCGATACATGGGTCAAATATTACATCAGTTTGTTGGAGATTAATACAAATTTGCAGTTAAGATGTAAAACTCCATACCAAAAGGTTACATTTCCACAATTACAGAACTTTTATTTCCTTGTATCAAATATATACTTTTCAATTATGAATTTACGTGATTAGTTAAAAATATTTTCATCGTCATTGCTCAATTTGCTTCAGCGCAAAAGACACCTCCATCATACCTGTAATCTCCCAATTGCAACCAGACAGTAGCGACTCCCCTGAGTGTTGTCCGAGTCATCGTCTGTTAAGGATACTCCTAAAACACAAACATGCAAAAATTGTATTAACATGGGCCACAAGGAATAACTCATGAAAAGGATTGATCAACTTTAGCATCATTTACAGATGCTAGCCAGAATATAAAGCACATTTGACAGATAGGCATGTATGGGAAAGTTTGTATGACTAGTTTTACCTGAAGGGGGCCAGGACTTGATGTATCCTGTACAGTGGACCACAACATACTGGGGCTCCCCTTCCTTGGCTGTACCCAAACCATTCCTGAGGTGGAGGAATAAATGACAAAATATACAGCAAAACCAATCAGTCCTATTACTATGCGGGAAGAAAAATAAATAAGATTATGTTCATCGTATAGCTACTGGGCTACTTTGCCTATGCTTATCTTCTGCACAGTAATTCCAATTAAATGAAAAAATATATTTATAAAAACAATTATTATGTAAAAGGTCACCTGTTTCTATTCCTAAGGAAGTTCAGTCTGTTCATGGACAGTGGTTCCACAGGACAAGAGCCACACCTGCAAATACACAAAGGTCACCACATGGACAATTTATGCTACATCAATATAAATAATAAACTGGATAATTAACTGTAGTATGAATCGCACCTCATTCTGCAGATGAAAGATCGACGGGCTCCCATACTCATTCTGGCTGACGACTGCTGGCCTTCCTTCTTCACTGTTCCTGTCTTCAAGTCCAACATCCTCCCTTTAAAGTGAAAGAAGAGACAGAATCGACTCAATCATGGGTGTAATGAGGCGATCATGTACCAACTTTTTTTAATATATTGACAAAGGATACACTTTTGAGATTAATAGTGACAACAAATCTACTATTGTTTGCATATTTTGTGTCTGTGTGTGCTTTGTACCTGTGTTGTTATTCTCTGCAGTAGAGAGCTGCTCTCTGAGCTTTTCTATGTCATCTGGGTGGAGCTGATCATAAAGAGAGGAGCCGAGCCATTCAGACTGAGCCTGGTTGAGGACGGGTGTCAGGGAGTCAGAGACGTAAACAATGCGGCCAGTCTCACATGACACCACAAACAGGAAGCCGTCTGCTGCCTCCAGGATGAGGTGCTTCAATTCCTATAGACAGATAAAGTCTTTGTGTTTTTCCTTTTTGTGATTAACCCCCTTTGCCAAACATTTAGAATACACAAATCCCTACATATAAATACCTCCAACACTTTCACTGCGGCTAAGTTTGCTCTCCCGCTTGCCGCACACAAATGGAGACACGCACCTGTATTAACGGGGCGGTCGAGCAGCAATCTAATGAAACTGACAAGTTATATTCATTAAAGAAAGATAATTTAATAACAAAAAAATACTAACTCTTTTAATCCGATGAATCACTTCATTCAAGTTGAGGATTTTTTGAAAGTTTATTTGAAAACCTCAATAGAAAACAATAGAAAAAAATGTGTTACAGCCTTTGTTAATACTGTATATATATCTAGTGTATTTATACCCGTTCCCGTTTATTCCACATTCCATTTTTTCTGTATTTTACTCTGCACATTACTGCTTTTTGCACTTCTGGTTAGATGCTAACTGCATTTTGTTGTCTCCGTACCTGTACTCTGGGCAACGACAATAATTTCAATCTAACCTAATCTATGCACCATGGTCCATGTCCTTGCCATCTACACTGTTGACTTGTATATACATGTGCTAACTCCAAGATAGAGACACCAGTTGCTTCTTTTCACCTGTCAGCAAGCAGCTTCACCAGGAGGGTGTAAGGCACCGGAGGCTCACTTAAAGTCATTGCATATTCATAAAGTTTATTTTTTAAACAATGTACACGTTGACCAAGGGCCTGGAGGGAAGGCTGGTGAAGTATGGTAAAAGAAGTATTGTTTTTTTGCATTACAACAAATTCAGATTACCTTAGCAAGGTCAAAGAAAGTCAGTGAAAATAGCAACTGCCTTTCAGTCATCATGTGAGAAAACTAACGTGCAGGCTTAAGGTGCTACTTTCCCTCCTTCTTCACTCTATTTCCATTGAGCTCAGAGAGGTTTCGTGTGAACAGCATTTTGACTGTGAGAGCTCTATATTAAATGACTTCTACACAAGTAGTATTACCTTGTCCAACATTGTTGCCTACTCTGAACATACAGTACCTTAAGCAAGTTCTAAGATTTCCCCACTGTGAATTCAATTTGATGGAAACATTTTTGTTACATTTCCCATCTCAATTTCTACATTCTCTCTCAGTTGCGCATACCTGGTCAGTGAGAAAGGAAGGTTTGTACGAGCCATCCGAGTTGGTATTGCCACTTCCTCTCAGAGACTTCATATGGGACACAGCCATTCGCAGGATGGTTAGTTTGTCTGGTTTCCGTGCTAGTGCACTGCAGGTGGGCACCATGTCTGACAATTCTGTGATGTAGGCAGTCATCTTGTTCCGCCTCCGCCTCTCAATCTCACTGTGGTTCTCCCTGAGGCGAAGAAACAAGGGAAGGAGGTAGAGAGGATAGGAGGGATCGAGATGGGGGAAACAGACGGGTAGGTGGACAACATGGAGTAGAGTTTAGAGTTAATGCTGCAATGTAAGTATGTCAACCCGGAAGAAGAGGTGGGAATGAGAGAAAGTGAACGAAATAATAGACGCACAAAACTATAAAATCAATCATCTATAAAAATGATAGTGAGACAGCAAGAGAGTCTGGTCTTTCAAGGCCATTTGGTGTGACAAAAGAGAACAAGTGCAGAAAGAGAAAGACCACTTAGAAGTCCTGAGAGGGGGGAGAGGAAAAGAGACAGAAGGGACAATTGCTCAAGAAGAAGGGATTATCAAAGTGAAAAAAGTCCCCGAGTCTTACAGTGTAGCAGTTAGTGACACATAAAACAGTGGTGGGCTGAGAGAGAGAGAACCAGCTCCCTTGGGAAAATAAGCAGAGCATTCAGAGAGGCATTAAAAAAAAAAGCATATAGAGCAGCAGAATATACGGTAATTTTTTTTACTGTCAAAAGGGCAATGTGCTAGGGTCCCAGCAGGATGGGATAGTATTTGTGCATTCAATATTGATATGAATACAAGCAGTAGAGGGAGCCTTCCACAGTGGTACAGGCCATACCTGGCTTGTTTTTCCTTATCTGCAAAACTCTGATCTTCATCCAAAAACCTGGAAATGAAACCAACCCACTAAAACACAGGCCCAAAAATGACTACCAAAAAAAAAAAAAAAGAAAAAAAAAAAAAATAGGAAAGGAGAGGGAGAGCTGCGCGGGGGTAACCGCTGTATGAATAACGTTGCTCCCCTCCACACACATATTTCTCCTAATTCATCCTCCTACCTGGCAAAGCGCTCTTTGTCATTGCCTCCTGTTTCATCGTCACACCTGAGGAAAAACAGAGAAAACATTGCTTGTTATCAAAGCAGCCAAGACAATCACTTCATCTACCACTTCATTTTGTTATATAATGACAGGACAAACTGAGATAAACATACCTGAACAACTTGTTTCCTTCATCATCATCATCATCATCAAAGTCTGGCCTGTAAGGAGAGGAGACACATTAGCAGTTTCACAAAAATATTCTCACAAGAATCATCACCACAAGTGTCAAAAACAAAACTAAACCAGTCAGCAAAATACACATAACAGAAGACATCAGCAGTAAGAGTACTAATAATACCACTGTGAGAATACTCCACTACAAGTAAAAGTCCTACATTCAAAACATTACTTAAGTAAAGTATGTAAGTATTATCAGCAACATGTACTTAGTGTGCAGTAAAATGTTCACAGTCAGTGTTTAACTCTAAATGATTGTTTTTATACATTGGTCTAAAGACATGCAGATATCCGTTTATAGAGATTACTGCTGCATTAATGCGTTTGTTGCATTTTATTGCTGCAGATGTTTATGGATGTGCTCCTTAACCCCTTAATATACTGTTGGGTGGTTTAATCTACAGCAAGGAATCCCATGCAACGTTTCATGAGGTCAGAAAAACGTCTCCGTTTTGATGCATTTTCCAGCAGACGCAAGATTATTTTAAAAGTTTTTTTTCGCTTAAGAAAGACCCATAAAGAGAAACACTTAATTCTTTAGTTTATCAGAAAAAATCTCATTCAATTATTTTCATTTTCACTGGAAAGGAAGGGCAGGCCACAATTGTAATCTGAAAGTAACTAGTAACTAAAGCTGTCAGACAAATGAAGTGAAGTTAAAAGTACAATATTTGCCTCTGAGATGTAGTGGAGTAAAAGTATAACGCTGCATGAAAGAGAAATACTTAAGTAATGTACAAGTACCTCAAATTATAAGTTAAGTAAATGTTTTAGTTCATTTCCACTGTTGCACACTGTTTCCACTACCACACACACTTACGCAGCTCTTCTTTTGTTGGTCCCTTTTGGTACAACAGCCCCGGCACTTCCTTGGGTCCCACTTGCCCCCATACCCAGATTTGGGTCTGGTAACTCTATTTATAACACAGAGACATAGAGAGATGTAGCGAGGATGACAGGTGATTTCCTATTGAGCCTCAAGCCTTCAAAAATAAACTAAACCTATACTCATACAAAGGCCCAGGTAGCATTCATTCACACAGCTGACATTGGTTTTATATCACAATATGTGTATTCAACATTAAGTTAGCTCCACATCAACTTTTCTGAGTTCGTGTTTGTAGGTTGTAGATAGTTAAGACAACCACGACACTAAGCTAACGTTAAAGCTACATACAGGTATCAGTCGTGTAAACCACATTACCTAAAAACAGAAACACACGAACAGAGCTAGCCAACCACAGTTAACTTAGATGGTGGTTTGTCTCATTTGGCATGCGGAAATATCACAGCAGAGCTATTTTAACAGTCAACAATTCGCTAATGTAGCCGGCTAGCACGCTAACAATTATGCAACCACCGACTAGCCTTGCTGTGGCATTAGCTTCGCTACTAAGCTAACTTAGCCGATGCTGTCACGCTATCTTTAGGAAAGTGTCCGCTTTAGCTATACACACCCATAACCGACAGACAGCCACACAGTGGCGTTACTCTGTGACTAAACTGTCGCTATAACTTTTATTGCACTTTACCTTGGTTTGAAGAGGACATGTCCGTTTGGAATAACATAAACAACTTCGGCTGCGAAAAAAAAAAATCCTCAAAACCCCCGCCCCTCCCCCTGGCTGGCTGGGTAGAGGCTAACAAGTGCGTTACCGATTTCCTCCCGTATGCGCCGTAATTGTGAGTTATAAACGCCAACAGCGAAGACTAAAGCTGTTCCAGGGAGACCCGAGGGGACTTATAACACAGACAGAAAAAACGGTTTATTTCCTCTTTCCCGTTTTCTCCCGGTTTAAACCCCCCTTTCTGTTCAAGATGGCGTTTGAGACGAGGAGAGCGCTAGCTGTCCGCACTGTTTTCTGACGCCAGATACACATGACGTTGAAATGTTGGGAAATTCATGTTTTGCTCCGCCCCGCTGAGAGGGACGTGCAGGTCTGTAAAGTTAAAGCACCCCAGTTTACAGAGATAGAGGCGAATGTGACTCTGGGACAAGCCGTGCGTTAAAAAATGTTACTAAAATATTAGCATCTAAATGTACTTAAAGTACCAGAATAAAAGTACTCACTGCATTACACTTTATAAATGTGCTTTAATGTGCTTTAATGTTGCAGCTGGTAAAGATGGGGCTAATTTGTATTTCTTTACATACTGTTTTCAATTTTATCTATAATAATAAACCATCATTTATTTGTTTATCTATATTTTTTTATTAGTAATCAAATCTGAAAAAGTAACTAACTGTATCAAATAAAACCTCAAAATAAAATAATGTTTTGTATAATAAAAACTTAATTTGTATATTTACTAGTTACTAAAGTTGCCAGATAAATGGCAGGTCCCTGAATGACAAATCACTTTTAATTAATTATTTTATTATCTAGCCTAGCCTTAACTTTATGTTTTAAACTGAAACTTGGTTAGATAAAAAGAACAGAGGAGCTTTTCTAATTGAATCAGCCCTTTCCAACTTCAGTTTTGGGGCTGAATCTAGAGGGCACAAGAAAGGAAGTTGAGTTGCCATTTTATTTAATAATGCTTTCCAATGTAAGAAAATATCAAGGCAAAATGTTCCAAAATATCTGGCTTTTCAGTTAAATTCCTCCCGTCGAGCTTTGTTCTTAAATATCTACAGACCACCAACATATTTTCGATGACTTTACTGAACTATTGTTGATTATCTGCATTTATTTTGACTACTTACTTAAGTTTGGTGATTTTAACATCCATGTTGACCAGCCCCAGGACAGCAGTGCTATTGAATTCTCTTACATTCTGGGTAGCTGTGGATTAACCCAGAATGAGACAGAGCTCAAACATTCACAAACGTGAGGTCTAAATATCGGGTATTCTTCTCAGAGTTCATCCATACATTTTTTAACAGGAAGACTGAACATTATGCCAGATGGAGTTTCAAATGACAATATCATGTTTGATGGGGTCTAATGTTTTATTTACTGGAATTAAAAAAAAACTTCAAGGATTAACTGTGTGGGATGTTTGCAGACATAATTCACACACATATTTGTGCTTTCGTTGTGATTCATGATCTTTGCTTTTATTATTAATAACAATACTTACGCATCATTAAACAAAAAAAAAAAAATACAAAATAAGAAAAAAAAATAACACTGTAATTAGGACACAGCTGTTTCTTCTGTATCACCGGGGAAGAGAGGTTGCTGGTTGGTCGGGGTTAGTAAAAAAGAACGTGGCGGTGGAATGAGGGTGAGTTTGGAAAGGAAGGTCATTCATAAAGAAGAGTAGTGGCCGATGTATGAGACAGTGGAGGATATGCTAGTTTTACAGTTGGATCTGTGATGTGGAGACAGGAAAGAAAACAAGCAGACATGACGGGAGAGAGAACTTCCTATACATTACGGATAAGGCACTTGACATACAAACAACTTTAAAGCATAACAACACAATTGCAACACTCATTTCTTGAATTCCTCACAATTCTCAAACACCTAACTGCTAAAAATTGATTTGAATGTCTTTTACCTCCTTAACATCAAGTAACAATACCTGTAAAACCGGTTTCATTCACACAATCATACCTAAAATCATTCACTTAGATCAACAATTAAAATTCTAACCCAGGTTAACAAACATAACCCAGGCTACAAGGCAGTGAATTGAAGACATCTGGCCCATATTTGTAAAATCTGGAAATGCTTAAACTGTCCCATTCCATTTGATTTAGTAAAACTCCTGTATTTCAACAAAGCAGCCCTCCTTCGCAATGATTTTATTGAGTCATCATTTTCAGCGGGTGGCAGCATCAGCGTGATTCAAGACTCGACTGGATCAAACAGCTTCAGCCAAACCAGAGAGGAAAATCATTCAGCTTCGTCAAAACTAGCAGGAAGCTGTGATTTATATTGCAGTGTTAGTGCTGAGCACTCCTTTCTGGGTATTTCTTACTGCTCAAACAGCAAAGAACAAAAGATAAGATAACCATTGCAGGTTCTTCTCTTTTGGAAGAATGAATTGTACATAAGGAGCTTTGCTGAATTAAAAATAGAACAGAAATTAAAACAAGAAAGCAAGATTTTCTTGAGGTTTATCTACGAAACTGACACCAAATTTACTCCTTAAAACTTACTAGGCAGACTATTTTATGGCACAGGCCGCATTGGAGAGCAGAGGCACGCCAGTCCTACTGCAACTTAGTACAGTATATAAAAGAAACTGTATATTTGTGCAAAGACGTTGCAATAGCGGAACACTTATGTAATTGCATAGACAGAAAATGAGGGAATTAAATGCCCTATTGTCTCACTTTCATTCTCATTTGTTCTTTTTTTAGAAAACAAAAAAGGTGCAACGAAATGAAGCAACGCAAGATTAAAGTAGAAAGCTTTTTAAATGGCATTTTAACAGCCATTAGCTGGCTCTAAGGCACACAGAACAAGGAAAGCTAAAGCAGAAGCAGCATCACCCCCCCCCCCCACTTCTGTCCATTTTCTCCCCCGTCTCTTTGAAATGTTGGGACTGACATCACACACTGACAACTATACATTTTTCTCTAATGACAAAGCAAAACAGGCCATGCCACTTAGTGTAGTGTGTATCATCTGCTGGATCTGTGCCCTCTAAATGTACAAATGAATGTGTGGGAGTGTTTTTGTGTTGTGCAAAAGTAACAGTGTCAAATTCCCTCAGGATACCTGCTGTTCTTGGTTTTGAGGGAATGACTGGCCTCCTCCTTAACACAAAATCCCTTCTTCTTTCTCTCTTTTCATCCCTCCCTCCTGCTCCCCTACTGAGGGATATGAGTCCATCTCACATTCGTCCGTCCTGACACTTGTTTGCTTTCACTCTGTCTTGCTGTGGTTGTTGTTGTGGACTGTGTGACCGTTCTGCACCGGCCCATTTTTCTTCAAGTCCTTTTTATCGTCTTCTTCCTCCCCTTCTGATTCATCTGTTTCATCTTTGTCACTCCTTTCATCGTCCACTTTTTCCTGGGAAAAACAAAAAGCCAAAAAAAGAATCCGAAACATGTCATTAATCAATGCTCAAACTGTACTGGAACTTAAACTATCCTGTTGCATGCATTACAATGTGTGTGCGCTTCTGGTTGTGCACAAGAGATCTGTACAATGTATGTGATCAGTGTCTCCATTGCGCAGTTTGTTTGGAAACAAATGCAGTGTGAAAAAAACAGAAAGAGATCCGACAGCCGCACCAACAATAATACCACTTGGAAATGCACAGTTGGTCATTTCTGCTTTAAAGGGGAACCAATTTTACACACCAACGTCTGTTTACAGGTCTTGGTAGTACTGTATATGTGAAAAAAGTTGTATCGAGCATGTTGTGTCCCCAGAAGGGGGCTGCGTAAAGTCTGATAAATTGCCTCAAGGTCACTTGAGTAAGCATCGGTTGGGCCTGAAGACAAGTTTGAAAATGAAAATCTGCTGGTGTGGCGTTAGAGGACTCCCTAAAAACATATTTACACCGCCCCTGGGTATTTCACCTGGAGTTTGTTCATGATGACTGCTTTCATGATCTTGTCGGCTCGCGTTGCATTGTCTCGTCACTTTTGGATAAGCTAGCAATACCGTAACCTAAAAAGTTGTTTATTAACCTAATCGTTGCCTTAACCCAGAGATTAAAGCTACAGGAGACCTCACACCTAATTGTAACTTCAAACAGATGATTGTTTATGATCATCGCTTTATGAGGACACTTAGATTTTTGCTCCTTGTACTGCTGACACGACTGCAACCGCGACTAGACTTTCCTGCAGATTTTCAAATGACTCTTACCTGGCTGAAGATCAAATGTATTTCCAACAACAAAAATGTATTCAGATGGGGAGCCTGTATTCTGATATCAATGTGGTAGCCTGCGTCAATAAATGCCCAAACTGAATTACAAACCAGACTATCAATTTCAAAAGCTTTGAGGGTAACGTAGGCACCGAGTTTTGAAAAGTAAGAATAATTTATGGGATAAAAAAAATTATTTCTTTGGTTGTGGTGCATCAATGTTGATCCTTTTTTAAAAACTGTTCATCGTGAGTCCGAAACTGTGACAGTAGTGCAATGCTTTAACTGTGAGTTCATCTGATTTCTGTGAAAAAAACTTAAGCTGAAACCTCAACTCCTTTCACAGCTTACACTTGAAGTGACACTTCAACCTCTTCCAGGTCTCAGGTCTTCACCCTTGAAACAAAATGTATTCAGCGTCTCTAACTCTAACAACTTTCAGTGTTTATACACGGTTTGCTCCAACTGCTTTCAGTTTCTCAGGACTTCAACCGACGCTTCCAGCTTAATTTATCGCTTACACTTTTCAACCTGTCAGCACTTTCACTTCAGTTTCTCTAAAGATCTTCATTTGAACTTCAAATGTGTTTGCTGTTACAAATGTTTCCACTGCAGATTTTCAGAGGACTTATTTGTGCCTTTTTCTAGGTTTTTGTGTTATCTTGTCTATCTCTATTTACTGCATATCTGTCTTTTAATCAGCGCCGAAATGTTGAAGATTAAATAGATAAATAAACAGAATCTAGAACTTTGCATTAGATTTCTTGCTTTGCTTACATTGTGGGTGAGGAAGCGGATTGCCATGCGTATGATGAGGACCGCCCAGAAGATATGAAGACACTGCAGAGTCATCAAAAGTCCGTTGAAAAAGTAGTAACCAAAGAAGGGTTCATAGATGGTCACTGGGTAAACCCACGTACAGTAAATAATCCTGCAACAGAGATAGTAAGGATTATGGACAAGTTAACGTAAATGACATACATGTGCATATTACGACAGCACATTAAAACCATTAAAACAAATAAAACGTGTGTGTACCAGAAGGGAAAGATGACCAGTCGCGTGATAATGAAGATTGCAGCAAATACAATGAAGATGTAGTTACAGGCATTTCGCCACCCAGCATAGTTGAACATCTTTGCAGACTGTCAGAGGGAGAAGGAAAGAACATTTGTTTAATGGGAAAGTTGCAGATAAATGGATAATGTATTTGTTTGAATAATGAAAATGGGCGGTTTGCCTCTATTAAAATAAAGACGACAAGACAAAGTGCAGTTTCCTCCACAAGGTGGCAGTGTGTCACCAAGTTTTATTACATTCAGTGACTCATACCTTATAAGTAGGGATGCAGCATGTTAACAGTCCAAACTGCATTTTTCTTTTTGGCAGGGATAAATGTCATCAAAATAAAATGTGTTGTGGTGATTATTCATATGTTTGCTTGCCTTGATGTGCTAACCAAAATACTATGGAGGCATGAACGACATTTACCTCAAGGAAGTAATCAGAGGAGTCGTGAACCAGCATGATGAGAGTTCCAGCACGGATGTAGTTAACACACCAGGAGAAGCTGATGAGGAGGATTGTCGCGACATGGTGAACAATCTGCTCCTTAAAGTCCTAAAGAGAAGGCGAAAGGAGACATGGTAGTTCAGCGGAGAAATGGAGAAGTGTTGAGAAAAGGGCCGTCACGATATCATGGCCAAAATAATTCACAATGCCGATATTACCCCGACACTATCACGATATCCATAGCTTGCTTTCTCCTGTTAAGCTCCTTCCCCTCATCTCATGACTCGTTTTAACTCGCTTTTTTCCCCACACTGTGTACATTTTTGTATGTATGTACGCTTTTATGAAATGTTTTTGTAAAGCGTCTTTGAGTACCTAGAAAAGCGCTATATAAATCAAATATCTTATTATTATGTTACAATTTGACATGGATGATTTATACAATATTATCATATATGTATTATTAACATGATATCAATATTCAATCATTCTTTTAATATTACGTTTATCATCAATACCAGTATATCGTAACAGCCCTAATTAGGAATATATATATGTGTGTGTTGCATGTTTTTAGTAAATGTGTGTGTGAAATCCTAGTAAATCCTGCTTCATCGGCATCTAGGTTAGAATATTGTGTTGAAGGAACACATTGTTCCTCTTTTGCAAGATTTCCCCCCACTGCTCTCAGCTGATCCCGGCTGAGCAAAGTCCAAACACTCACAACACACACACACACACACACACACACACACACACACACACACACACACACACGTGTAACACAGTTTAACGTCCGGCCCACAGTCCATGCCAGATGTCAAACTGATCAGATAGTGAGAACAGACTTTGTCTTCCTCTTTTGTACAGTTAATCAGGATGTAATAACCATTGCAAGTGCAAAACAAACTTTTAAAATAAATGATATTTGTTAGTAAGTCTTGTTGTTTTATACCACATGAACTAAGCAGTGGTGGAAGAAGATATTTGAAGTAAGTAGCAATACTACAAAAAAAACTCTGTTACAAGTAAAAATCCTGCATTCAAAATATTACTTAAGTACAAGTACTAATTATAATCTTCATATATATTATACTGCATATACTGAATTATATTTATTGATGCATTAATGTCTAAAATAGTAGCTAATGTTGTCAGACAAATGTAGTGGAGTCTAAAGTACAGTATTTCCCTGATGTGGTGAGATGTAGTACAGTAGAAGTATAAAAAATGGAAATACAAGTACCTCAAAGTTGTACTTAAGTACAGTACTTGAGTAAATGCACTGAATCACATTGTAGCGCTGGAACTAAGGAGGAGAAGAGATACATTCACTCACTTTGCGTTTGACATCAGACGCCACACTGAAGAGCAGAGAGCTGTAGAAACCCAGCTCAATCATGTAGTACCAATACTGAGATGGCAGGAGAGTCTGCAGGAGAGGAAACAGAGGTTTCATTTCAATATCTATACACCAATGTGAGCAAATCTATATTGGGAACTAGGGTTGCAACTAACCATTATTGTCACTATTACTGATTAATCTTATTATCATTATTCTCTTGATCAATCGATGAATTGTTTGGTCTAGAAAATGTCAGAAAATAGCAAAAAATGTCAATTACAAGTTCTTAGAGCCCAGGTTTACACATTACAATTGCTTGTTTTGTAGGAAACCAAAACCCAAATATATTTAGTTGATTATTACAGAATGCAGAGACCAACCAGTTCATTTTTGGCATGTTTGCTTAAAAGCGTATTTAAATGATGACTCGATTATCTAAATGAATTGACAAATCATTTCAGCTCTATTCTCTGTATTAGGAGAATGTCTTGCAATTTGTGTATCAGGGTTTCTGTAGTGTTCACCAAATAGCATTTAAGACTTTTAATACCACACAGAATGCAATTTAATAGCTACTTTACAGTCATACCGGTCAAAGAATGACGGAACACCAGCAAGGAAAATAAGGCCTTCAATAATTTATTAAGTAAATGAAGCCATCGAGATGTATATCACATTTTGTCAGTACTTCCCAGCTGTAAAGAAATAAAAAAGTAATCTGTAAAAGTAGGTCTGATGGCACTGACTATAACTTCACAAAAAAGGATTAAACAGCCTGCAGTACACTCAACTATTGCACTCGAGCTGCAACGATGGTCTACAAATTCATTAATCAATCGTCAAAAAAACAATTGCCAACTATACTGATAACTGATTAATAGTTAAAGTAAGTTTTTATGCCAAAATGGCAGAAAATGCTGTTTTCAGCCTCTCAAATATGGAGATTTCCTACTTTTTTCTCGGTTTTATATCCTATTAAACTGAATATCTCTGGGTTTTGGACTGAAAAAACAAGACATTTAAAGACATCACCTTAGAGTTTAAGAAATAAGGATGGACATTTTTCACTATTTTCTGACATTTTATAGACCAAACGATAAATCTGGAAAGCTATCAGCAGATTAATCGATAATGAACATAATCGTTACTTGCAGTACTATGTTGCACCAGTCTCACTTGTGGTTTATACATGTGTTAAGTCTCCCAAAAGCCAACAGCCACATACAAAAAACCTTCCGTAGGCAAGAGAAAATATTCATCCAAGAAGACTATTTTAATCTTCTAAGACTTTTTTGTAAGGGAACTGAATGTAATGCTTTTTTTAAAAACTTTTCTGCATCCCAGAGACTTACCAGCACAGGAAAGCCTTGCCACATCTCCTTCAGGTCGTACAGCCAAGGTTTCTGGAAGGACATATGCGATGTGAATGAGACAGCAAGCTTGACAGGTGTATTTATATGTACTGACTCAGCATGGCATGAGTCAACGCTGCCTCTCTGACAGTGCAAGAGTTGAAGTCATCACAGAAAAACCCCCCCAAAAAAAAGGGACTATCATGGAAACTGTCATGTTACGATGGCAGGGCAGGTGAAGAATGATCATGTGAACATAAAGAGGCAAGAGGAGGATGAGGGGTCGAGGTTAACATGGCAGTACTCACATCGATGAGGGCGGCCAGGCCAGCAATGAAAGCAAGAAGGTAAAAGGTAAATCTCCAACTGCAAGAGAACACACACACATACAAACACACTTTCTACTCAGTCAATGGGAAAAAAAGACAATAGACACATTTTCTACCAGCAGACACATAAACACATCACACAGACACACACACACACACACACACACACTCTCTCTCTCACAGTCACAAACACACAAGGGTGCCAGTTGGAAAGAAATGCGGGGCTGAATGAACAGCCTGGAAAAATCTGGTAAACTGCCCTGAGAATGTCAAATTAGGAAACACACACACACACATACACACACACACACACACACACACACACACACACACAGCCAAACACGTGCTGACACACAATGAGAGCTGTCAGACAGTCAGTATCCTCCCTGTGAATATCCTGTAACAGGAACAGTGTGCCTCACATACAGGTGTAAAGAGGGGATTTCACACAGGACACACAGCAGCAGAGACAGACAGACAGAGAAACACAAGAACAGAAAAGTGAACACAGAGAAAGAAGAGACACCAAGAGTGTGTGAGTTACAGAGCGCCTGTTGTGAGTAACAGAAAGCCTGTTGTGTGCACACAAACAACAGATTGATTCAGAAGAGAAATGTCGTAACACGCACAGTGATAGACACACCATAACGGAGAAGTGCAGTCACATGCATGTCTGCACACATCCACAACAGCATCAATCTGCTTAAATATCACCTCCCACACACTAATATACAGCAGACGCAGAGACATACACACACTCGTCTGTTTCTTCTTCTTGCAGATTAAAGGGTCACTTCACCAAAACGATTTTAAAAAAACTTTTATTTTAGTCATGCAGATAGTTTGGATTTAATTTTGCTTCTCAGCTTTTAAATCGCATCTCTCAGGCCACGTTCAAGCATTAGTGCTCAATTCGGATTTATTGCTCAGATCCAATTTTGTTTGGCTGTTCACATTTTTTTTTTTTTTTTACGTGGATAAAAAATGACGATTAGGAGAAAGAGAGACAAATTGCCTAAAATCAGATCTGATTCTTATTTAGGATTACATACGAAAGAGAACCAAATCAGAATTGAACAGATCAGATTCCATGTGATTTGTGCTGTTCTCACTGTTCTGAAAAAAAGCAGGCCCGAGTCACATTTATTCAAAAGAAATCTGATTTGGGCCTCTTTTGTCTGCAGTCTGAATGTAGCCTTACATTTCTGCCTCCACCACGACACAACGAAAGCAAGTTGAATTTAATTTGTTGCACTTTAAGGACTCATGAGACATGTTTAAAGATATATTTGCATCTTCAAAGCTTCTTAAAGCTATCTTAAAATAAAAGCCAGAAACCCATAAGTACACAGAAACATCAGAGAAGAGATCTTTTAATGTCCATCATGAACAGGATTAATGATAACAGCTAGCTTATGGGCACCTGACTATTGTTTTAAGAAAGACTTGGAAAATGATCAAATCTATCCTTTAAAAGGTTTAAGTGCTCAGAAAACAAATGAGTGATCCTATCCACTCCAGAACAGCTACTGATTTTATGGTGAGATTTTTTTGTTTCCAAAGAATTGGACAAATTATTTTTAGGGACTATTTCCTTAGTTCCAGGCTCACAATGACGTCTGTGTCTTCTATTAATTTGGGTGAACTGACCCTTTAAGTTACGTAAAATTTTTTAAAAAAGAAGCTTTTATGGATCTGTCGATCCACATGAACAATGACCATGACAATGAAGCTAATGGTAACGACATTCAAGTCACTACAAAGAAGTTATACAACAAAACACATGTGGTTGGAATAATGCATTTACAGATCATCTATGAAGGTCTACATAAATATTACTGAACATCCGCCTGTGTATCAGTCCTCTGATGCTAACAGTACAACGCTATCTGCTGCTGTGTATGGCACTCTTATAGATACGGTTATTTTCTAAGTGGCATCTGTTGCCACGCTGTGTTTCAGGAGCTTGGTTTTATCAGGAGAGCCTGTTGCGGAGCCCTTGTGCTAATGAGTGAAGAGTCGGGGCCACAGGCGTGGTAACAGCAGAGTGGCATTGTAATGAGTGCACGTTAAAAATAGAGGGCTACTTTTGCCCTCAGAAATGTGCTCACATAGCCAGAGGATTGCAAGGGCAGGCAGCTGTTTCAACCTGCTCCATAGCACTATAGACACGTGTGTGTGTAGAGTGCTGCAGGGATGAAATATTTTTGTAGGCTAACCCAAAGATGAGCAAGAGCCACTGGGATTTTTTCATTGGATTTCGAATTATAGCAGAAAATAAGCTCTGTGGCGAACAAACGTTTATGATATTTACATGTTTTGTTCAGTAAGATAATCTTCATGAATGAACACCACTTTGTGTAAATGCAATCGCCAGAAGTAACAAGCTAACGTTAGGCTATAAACAAACTACGCCTCGGTCGCATGACTTCAACGTCACCACCACTAAACTAAAGCCGGACTAATGTTTGGCGTGATGACGTTTAGTGTCCCCAACAACCTCTGTAGTCTCATTGGGTTGCTATCAACCGCCTTTTTTGAGATGTGTAAAATGTTCAAAATTTCACACGTGGGGTATTTACATATGTACTTCATGTTAAAGGCAAAACGTGAAAATCTCTTAAGCCTCTGTTTACCACAGAAATTCAGGCATCTAACCAAAAACCCATTGACTTTGAGATGAAGGAAGTGCAAAAATGATTACTCACTTCCGGGTTTTAGGACTAATTTCTGCAACACTCTATATGTTTACAAAAAGATTGTGTTTGTGTTCGTGTTTGTTTGTGTGTGTGTGTGTGTGTGTGTGTGTGTGTGTGTGTGTGTGTGTGTGTGCGTGTGTTTACCTGGCTTCTCGAAACTTTTTGAGCAAACTCGGTCTGTCCTGGTTCCTTCGTCTCCTAAACCATCGCTGTACTTGTCTTTCCGAACAGCCGGTTTGCTTGCATAGACTTGCTATTGATGTCTGAGAACAGCACAAAGACGTCACATTTAAGTATTTAATTTCTTGACAACACGCACAGCACGCTACTCTGTCTTTTTGTAAGTGCGTATGGGTGAATGCAAACATGTACCTGGGTGGGGTTTTTGGTAATGTTACAATAGTAGGACTCCAGTGTGGGATTGTGAGGGACTATGAGCCGCACGGTCTCTTTCACCCCGAGCAGAGAAGCCAGGGGTGTAGCCACCGTCCTGCAATCAAAAAAAAAAGGTTGTCGAGAATTAGGATTAAAAGGAGACGAAATGTAGTGAAGTTAAATACAGTAAACTACATGGAACAACATGGAAACTCGTTT
Source organism: Bovichtus variegatus (assembly GCA_943593645.1). Lineage (NCBI taxonomy): Eukaryota > Metazoa > Chordata > Actinopteri > Perciformes > Bovichtidae > Bovichtus > Bovichtus variegatus. The sequence continues at coordinate 5,059,922 of CALSCE010009506.1, forward strand.
CATTTATGATAAAAAAGGATCTACTGAAATTTGAGCTGATTGCAGTGGCCGATGTTTATCTGTTGTGTTGCATCAATTTTGCGCCGGCTAAATGTTGTTAGTAGTTATTATAAGCAGGTATTGCTTTCATGTAAAAGAAAGCAATACAGTGGAATGAAATGCTGAAAGCGGAAACAGTTTAGTTAATTCTTTGTTTCCCTGGCACAGAAGGGGGATAAACAACAAACAAACAAATAAATAATAACAACAACAACAAAATACATCGGTATCGGCAATCGACCAAATTGTTATTTTAAACATTGTTATCTGTATCGGCCCATCATTTCACAATTGGTGCATATATCATAGGGAATATTAAATACCGTAATTTTCGGACTATAAGCCGCGCCTTTTTCCCCATTTTTCGACCCTGAGGCTTATATAACGGTGCGGCTAATCTATGGATTTTTACAGCTAACGGCCACTAGGGGATTTTACAGGTTACAGTCCACCGGAAGGCGGAAGTCCTCCGGAGACCGGAAAAGAGCGCGCAAAAGTAAAAGTGGAACCGCGAGTGGTACGAGAGACAGAACGACAGCGAGACAGACGGACATTACGAGAGCGAGACAGTTTGTCTTTTTCATGCCAAGGACCACTGCTGTAGATCACTGCCGGTACGTGCGCTGGGAGCGCACCGTTTAAGTTTGAAAACTGAAAAGTTTGTGTGTCTGAAACGCTATGTGATACAGTACAGTTTACACAGCATAGTACATGTTCTGTAGCGTTATGCAAATATGCAACTTGTTTGTTGAAACGTTAATAAATGAGAGCTTCCTCAAACAGCCGCCTCTTTCCCGACAATCCCCTCTGTGCACGAACCCTTACATATGGTAATTAAACATTAAAAAACCGGCGGCTTATAGTCCAGTGCGGCTTATATATGTACACATCATTCAATTTGGCTTCTGCGGCTTATAGTCAGGTGCGTCTTATAGTCCGAAAATTACGGTACTTGCTGAGATAAATACTGCACTGTGGAGTAAAAGTGTCATTAGAGGTCAGAGGATGAGCTAACCGATGTGTAAAATGTGTATTCATTTATGAATTAATAACCAAAGACTAAAGATTAGGGGCACAGATGTCCAGCGAAACACAGCGTGAAAAATGGGCTGACCTTTCAAAGATCTGACGGATAATGAGGAACACAACGGCGATGGGCAGCGCCACCCACAAGTCCTGGGCTTTGGCGTATACTCGTCCATCCCGATCCTCCAGGTCAGCCCAGCCCAGGCCCTCCGGAAACCACAGCCGCTCCCGCCAGAACCAGTCGCTCAGCCCCGACAGCATCCTGCAACACAAGAGGACACACAAGAAGTCAGCACCAACGCTATGTGGTTATCAGGCTGTACAGCTAAAGGATCGAGACCAAAGACACACATGTTCTAAAGGCAGAATCCACATGCTAAAAAATGTTTCCACCTAAAAATCTGAATGCAGTGGAAACAAGCAGCCTATAGGGGCTTTAAATTCTAGGCAGCAGCAAGACAGGCCCGGCTGTGTATAGGGGAAGACTGTCTGTGATTGTGAAAGTTTGCTCTTATGTAATTAAGAGCATTAGACGATGGCACCAATGTTTCCCTCTAATTGAAAGCCTGCCTGTAAGTTTTCCTAATGCATACAACAGAGCAGAAGCAGCATGCGGACAGCTCGGCTCATGAGGCCCACGTGAGGGAGGAGAAATCAGACCAACAACTGAGCTTCATGCTTTCAACCCCAGCGCTGTCCCAAACAATTGACAGCAGATGTGATGTTTTTTTTCTATTCGGAGCATACAGAGATGAATATTTGTGCTGCTAAGTTCAGGGAGTGGCCGAGAAAGGAAGTCAAAAGAGAACTAGCGTCTGAGGGGTGTGAGTCACGATATATCCATATGTGCAGAGCAGCGGGGGCGCCCCCACACACTCCATCTCTGGAGTCCCCTTGCAGACCTACAGTAAATCCCCTCCCACCCACTGCAGCTGTAGATGCCGAAGCCCTGAAAACGCCTCACTTCCACTCCCATCCCAATCCTGCTATTCGCAGCCAGTAATCAAGAAGGATTCCCTCTTTGGCCAGGAGAGCCAAAGCCATGTGTAACGCTGTCCCTCCCTTGACTATCTTTAAAATCTGCTGCCGAAATTAGACTTGGATGTAAAGAACTGATATAGGTCTGCTTAAAGAGAGGCAGTGTGGTTAAAGATTGCTGACAAGGACTTTTAGACTAAGTAACAGCGTGCTTCATACAGAGTCACTAAACTAGTAAACTTTACTTTGAGCGATAAAGACAGATTCTTCTACAAAGTGGTTTATTCCTTTTAACTAAAATTTAGGATTGACACACTGCGATTATTTTCAATATCAAATAATCTACCAATTTCGAAAGTCAGCGAAAAATGCCGTTTAAAATGTCCTGGACCCGATCAAAAGTCCAAAAAAGTATTGTTAATTTTCATAGAAGACTAAGCAAATATTCACATTTAATAAGTTGAACCAGAGTATCTTTGGCATATTTGCTTAAAATGTGACTTAAACAGTTAATTAAATAATTTCAAAAATGTATTTTTTTGTTTGACGATGGACTAATCAATTAATCACTCAAATAATTTCAGCTTTACAGTAGTTGCAAAATGTTAAATACTGTCTAAACACAAGCAGACACACAAGAACGTATCTTAAATGAAGGAGTCTAAAATGTTGATTGAAATCTGGAACAATCAGATCAAAGAATAAATCGGATCAGATTCAGAAATCTGACCAGACATTTAATGCCAGCTTCTGACACATTTTGGAAGGTACCAAAAAAGTATTTATGTTTGAAACTCAGTCCTTATATTTGTCTCAGTCCATGATTAGTTCTGTAAATAACTTATTCAGATCAGCTCTTGGTTTTTGACAGTGCTACACCACCCGTCATTAAGTCAATCCTAAAGATAAATCATATTGCTGCTCTGACACTGTCCATGAGAAGTTGTCATGCTTGAGTGTGTTGGTTATTTTCCACATCATGTCATGTTAGTCATGGCCCCCGTTTCCTGTTGCAACAGCACGGCTGGCCGAGCACTGGGCTCTCCCTTCTCTCTCTCTCTCCCCCCTCAGCACAGGTGGCGGTGGATAGGAAGGGTGACATGTTTTGCCCAGTTATTTTGAACTACATCTCACTTCTCCGGGAGTGTCCTGCCACGTCTTGTGAGTTCTGCTGAACAGCTGGGTTGTATGCATGTGTAGCGCCATAAGGAGCAGTGTAATCTCACCAAAACCAGATAACTGATTGATGAGCACAAGTAAAGATGGTTCAAAGGGCAGAAGTGCTGAGGGATGTAGTCAGGTAAGGTACGTTGACTCCCCTGTGTTGTAAAGACTTCCTCTTAATAACAACCGAATATAAACTGTTGACAAGGTCATCAAGCTGGGAATACACATAAACACCCAAAAACAAACAATCAAGGAGGCAACACTTGCAACCAAACAAAGAGAAATTGTTTGTATTTTGCATCGCTGCCGTGTGGAGGCGATTTAGGATTCGAGAGGATATCTTAGGGTTTCTACTTGAGATCACCCAGTGAATTCAGCATGTTAAAGCTCTTTTCCCCCCACAGCTTTCCCAACAACGCATTCCATTGGCCCACAGGATCATATGACCAGACTCTGACCATTTTAAAGGCCCAATAAAAATAAAGGATGACTCTGGTATGGGAGGGAGAAAGGAAGTTCGCTCACTGTTTCGTCTCTCTTCCTCACTATCAATATACATTACAAGGATGTGGTGATTGTAAACACAGATCCGACTTCACGCTGACAGAGTAAAGCTCCACGTGTTACTGATACGTTTCTGCTCAGCTTTATCTGAAGTTTGTAAATTCATAAAGCAGTTTCTTGGAAAATGGGTGAAAAGGGGGAACAAGCCTCAGAGGAAAACCTAAACAGACCAGACTGGAACCTGGTACAGAGTCAGGGAATATTTAGAGAATGTAAACATACTGCCACCATACCAAGTGAGCCATATCCATTCACTCTCCGCGGATGAGTGACATCTCATCGAGTCTTACAGTGACCCGATATTTTGTTTATCTTTTTGATAGAAGACTGAGTGGACTAAAGGAACATAAGTCATGAGACAGTAGCAGTGAGTCACTCATAACATACCATCTATGAGTGCATAACTACCCATTTACTCATATCCGTCCATACTTAAGTTGTTCACTGAGCTGACTCATTCAAAGACAGGCAGCTGAGACAGATTTTAGTTTTTTAGTACTTTTAGATCTGTCAGCTACAGAAAGTTGGCTTTGAATGCTTGTTCAGATTCGTGTTTACTTATTCTTTGATTAGATAGTTAACTGAATTGAATGATGTAATGTAAATTGACTCAAATATTATAGTAAATGGGTCCCCTTTCTTAACAGGGCCCATAACCTCAAGGCATTATTTACTATTACTATTTTGTGTAGCATTTAGGGATATATTACAGGGTTCGTACAGCTTTTTCAGAGTACAATTCAAGCACTTTTGAAAAAAATGTGATTGTATTTTTTGATGATTATTTAATAGCTAGCTAGACGCCAGGAGACAACAAACAAATGTGACGACGGGATTGTTTCATTTAAAATTTAAAAATATCAGTGTAGAGTTCAAATTAAGCATTTTCCAAACGTTCAAAGCTTCGTAATAACCCTGATATTAGAGCTGAAACAACTAATGAATTGGCAAAAAGTAATTTAGCAACTATTTGGATATTCAATTAATTTTTGAGTGATTTTTCAAGCAAAAAAAATGCAAAACATTCAGTTACCAGCTTCTCAAATGTGAATATCTTATGATTTCTCTGTTATATATGATGGCAGCTGAATATATTTTGATATGGACTGTTGGTTGGCCTGTGGGAGATTTAAAAATGTGTGTTTTCTGACAAATGGACCAAACGATTAATTGAGAAAATACATGGCTGACTTATCAAGGACTGTAATAAGTAGTTGCAGCCCTCAGAGTAAAATGTTTGATGGAAACACTGGATACATGTAATGTACTGGTGCCAAGTTGTGGCCATTGTCAAAACATGAACGTCAGCTATCACGTTCATACATGTGCTAAATCAACACACGCCTCCTGGTCACTTTAATTTTATGTGAGCGAAGGGGGGTTTTCTGTGGTGGAGCAAATTCGCATCTTGGCTTTGCGATGATGGCTTTAGTGAACTTTTAGGCAAATTTCGCCACAGCAGGCAAAGGTCACTCTCCTGCATTTGCGTATGTGTGACCATCCACTCAAACTGCAGATTACAGTAGATGCTAATAACCTTCTGTACTGACATCCTTCCTTTCTTGTGGTCCAATGGAGGTTGGAGTTTGCGGATCACAGTAATGAAAGGAATATGAAATCCTGAATGCACATATTGTGGGATGAAGTGTCTGTTCAGGAGGCTGGTGGGCTTTTTGCCAATGGCTCATCAGCTGCAACTCAAGTCATGCCTTGGTCATTTTGAGGGGTGAGTCAACAGATTCTTCACATTTTAGACATACCTCTGGATCTGGGTTTGAACGAAAACAGTACAGTGTATTTTTTAATCGTGTAACAGATACCCCAAGGGCAAACGGCCAGTGTGTGGTGATCTGTTTCATCACTGTTATCCAGTATTCTGTGATATAGATAGAGAGCACAAGAGTCTACTTCAATACCTTTGACACTGATCTGTGACCCTCATGAATTATTAATGTGGAGATTCATTCAGTCAGCAGACTGATTTGAATAGGGCAGGAGGTGTGAGGTAATATTGTCATGTTGATTCTGACTGGATTCAGGTCAATTAAGCCCTTTGAGTAAATTCAGTTACCTTGCCCAGGGCCATTAGATGGCCCCTGGGTATATGTGAGGCTATTCTCTATGTTGAGTTGAAGCTCTAAATGGTAATGGTTCCTGTTTCAACTGAATTACTGATTAGTCAGCAAACAGAGCTGAGAGTAGAAGTTGTAATAATTGACAGATGATAGTCGAAGTTATTTTCTGCCCAGGTTAGGTAGAGATAAACTAGAGCATATAAGATGTTTTTTTCTCTTTAGACTGTAAGGGTTTTGTGGGGCTAACATAATGTTTGACCTGGATGCAGAGCTTTCAGCAATAAGGCGGTTTCTCTTTCTCATGAATTATTCAGTGAGTCTTTCAAATTGACAATATCATATAGTAAGTAAGTATCTTGTAGTCTGGGGAACAATACCTTTCATTATTGATTAATGTAACATTTATCTTTTGGATTGATTGGTCTGTCAATGAAATTGATATATTGAGATATATATATATATTGTTATAAAAAATATACAATTTTCTGTAACAAGCAGCAAAACGTCACACTTGAAAAGCTGGTACCATCAAATGCCCAAATACTAAATAAATAACTTGAACAAAAGTGTTGTTTTCTTTCAATTAATTATTTAATTATTGATTCAGCACTACTGTCCGGCTTTCATGGCACTTCCACCCACGATTAACACGTTTGACCTGGATGCAAAGCTCGGCAACACATGCACACATACATGCGCACATATATTCCCCATTATCATGTCCAAGATTTGCATACATTTGAGTATGAATGAGTGCTCGAGATGATTTAAACAAATCTCATCTGGTTACAAACAAAGCAACACTCTTCCTATCTGACTATGCTAGACTGATGCACTGTTTGTATTTCATTTACACTCTTGTTACTTTTTACACCTTACATATGCAATACCTCCACTACCACTAGCATATACTCTGCTATAGCACCTTTGTAAATATGGTGGCTCGACCATCACTTCACTGCTGTGTTTCCTCTATCTATCTGTCTGTCTGTCTGTCTGTCTGTCTATCTATCTATCTATCTATCTATCTATCTATCTATCTATCTATCTATCTATCTATCTATCTATCTATCTATCTATCATCAGGACTTCAAGTGGCTGAGTTTACAGCTACCCTGGCTCAATTTATGAGATTATCATTCTCTAAATGTTTTACATTTAATCATGGTGTTCCTATTATCTTAAATGAAGCTCTGAAATAGTGGGATGGCTAAATGAACACAATGGGGCAGCAGGACATGAGGGGCTCCCAAGCTGAAACAAATCACTGCAATTATTACAAAAACAATAGACGTCCTTTACAGTAAAACCGTACACACGTGGTATCAGCCTGGATATTTCTGTCTGCAGCTCACGGTGTTGTATTTGCAGCATGAGGTTGTGTAGTTCCGGTGATAATGTGACATAATCTGCTGCTAGTTAGCAAACTTTAGAAACGACCCACCACTGCCTGGGCCACGCGCCAGCCAGCCCCCGTGTCTTCATGGTGCACAATAAAGGTTAATAACGTAAGTGTACTTTCAAATAGTTATACAACAACATTGTACACATACAAAATAAACGACCAAAAAGAGGCCTGTTTGTTAGGTATGTTTAATTAACCAACAAAACGAATGCGTAATGACGTCTGAGCGAAGTGAGGATGCGGAGCGTCACATTAACGAATAATAACGTCTAACGTTACTACTCTAACGTTACTCTCCCAAATGAAAGTGAAACGGTACTTACTTTTGGCGTTTTCCCCCGTAGTGAGGCGTGAAGCAGTGCTCGCAATTAGGAAATTGGTTGTATTTTTCCACAAAGTCGTCCGGGTCCCACCCAGCTAGCTAGCTACAAACCTAACGGTCCTGTTGAGTGTGCCCAGCCCGCTGGATCTGCTCACAAGAAGGGTGCAGTGTCCAAGTTTAGTATCCGGACTGATTTTTACATCTTTCCATGTCGTACAAAGTTTGTTTTTCGTCTTTAGAAAAACATGGATGGGGGTGAAAGCAAAAAAGTGTCTATAGATGGGACAATGTGAGATGCTGCTGAAAAATGCGACCCGATCTTTTTCTACCAACAACTGTTAGGGCTGTGTTCGCTCTCTCGTCGTGACCCAGATAATATGTATGTTTCTCTTGTGTGTCTCCGGTAGTCGGCGGGGTCTGTCTGGGTGTCTGGCCGGACAGAGGTGGAGGACGGCCCGGCACGAGAGCAGCGGAGTGAGAGGAGCAGACAGAGGGAGGAGTGAGTGAGGGAATAACGGAGAGGGAGGGACGCAGATGACGTCCAAGCACATGAGAACATTTGGCTGACACACACACGCGCACTCACATCCGTATTTTGTTCCCCCTCGGGGATAAGTTTTAGCCCTTTTTTTTGTATAAGATCTAAGTCACTTGGTGGCAGACCTCTGTAGTTTGGTCACAACACTTCATTTATTCTCGTGGATGATGAAATTACTTATTTTTTCGGGTCACAGCGCTTTACTGTAGCTGACCTTTGACCTCCATGTTTTACGCAAACGTAGCATTATCTGCTGTGGCAGTCGTTTACTGTGAATGTAAAATACATTTTATTCAGTTATTAAATCATACTATTTCTATAGCAATATATATATATATATATATATGTGTGTAGAGGTTGTTTGTCAACCTTTTTATTATTATTAATAATAATAATAATAATTATTATTATTCTAATAATAAACTTTATACAGTTTCATACTTTCAAAACAGTTACAAAATGCTTTACATGGTGGAAACAGGAATGGAAACACGAGACATAAATAAAATGATGTATTTGCATGAATAAAAAGCTTTCTTTTTTAGATACAGTTTGAGAAGTGATTTAAAAGCTGTTACTGATTCTGCAGGTCTGTGGTCGTTTTGTCTTCTGCAGAGTCACAACTTCATTTTTTCTGTTATACTTCTTTAGGTAGGTAACTGCCCTTCAGAGCCACTGGCTTATACCTACATTTGTGATGAAACACTGACATTACCTCAAATGATCTCCTACCTGGAGAACTGTTTGGGTGCAAATACACTTGTTACTAAAACTTTAAAAACACATGTGACATTTGACCTTTTAAAACAAACAAACAACTGCGATTCCACATGTTTGTCGTGTAGTTTTTTCTGTTGTTTGCGTTGCAGTTGCCCTTCTTTCAGCCAAAGTGGGGTTTCAAATGGGATAAGAGGAAGGTTATCTTGCTTTCCCAGTGACCCATGAACTACAAAAAAAGCATGCGAGAGGTTACAGGCTGACACGCAGTACAAAATGACAGAAGGTCTGACTAACCTCAAGCCTGTAAAAGAGCTCTCCCCTGATAGTGACAGTTTGCACATGTTCGACAGGTTCACATGCACAAGGTCAGGGAGGTTGCCGCTGATCTTCATTTGAAGGTAAGAGGGACATTTTATGGCCTAATATAATAATACAGATAATTGTTTTATTTGTATCGTGCCTTTTCAAAACATAATTACAAAGTGCTTCACAACAGCTAGATAAAAACAGAACCCAGTAAAAAAAAAACATTAAAAGCAAGAATAAGTTAGAATAATGTATACGATAGGATGTAAAACAATATAGAATTGATTATTAGACTTACACAAAAAGGAATTAATTTGGTAAAAGCACATTTAAAAAGGTGGGTTTGTAAAGAGGACAAAGATGTGGTTTTCCTATCGGCTATATCATTGATTTCAAAGTCACCAGTGGGTTATGGGAGATTTTGAATGTAGTGAAATGAAGTGGAAAAAAAAAATCCTGCAATTAAACTTTAAAATACGCTGAATGAAGTTATGATGGAGTCTAATTGCCAAAGCTTGTGTCTGTTGCTAAATTTGATTGAAATGTATTTAAAATGTTCTGGTAAAGGCTTTCAGAGCACAACGGTTTTTTTTCCACTTTTCAGAGAAACACATTAGTGGGAATCATTTTAAGGAGTTTCCTCTTAAATCATACCTATTATTCTAAAAGTGGATGACAGGTTTGACTTACCTCAATCAATATTGGTATACACTTCCTGTTGACTTCTCCTTATTGACATGTGTATTGAACCATGTACTTATTATTGGCAATACAATTACTAACACTATCTTTTAATTTTTTAACTTTGGGTTCCTAAAGTAGAGCAATTCAAAACCTTTATAAAACACAGGGCAGACATACTGTTTTAGGTGCTCAGTAATTATCTCTACTCATAATTTGGCCGGAGAACTTGCATGTTTTCTCTTTTGGTAAATTAAACTGAGATCAGCTCAGCAAGGGAAACAGGTGACAGTTTACTGGCCCTCTGTACACAAATGTAAAACAAATACAGGCTTTAATCCTGCTGATAAATAAGTAGCCTACTCCCATAAACGAATAGAGGAGATAACAAGCTTGGCACATCAATTTATTGTGGGTGTCTGTCATTCTCAAGATAATTCTCTCTACTTACGCCCCCTTCTGGTCAGAAGATGGATGTGCGCTCTCATTTCTGTGACATGTTTGTGTTGAATCATTCAAATCAAGATTTTTGTGTAAAAGAAATCATTAAAAGAAAATCTGTATCACATATACAAACACACTTAACAAATCACAATAGATCCTTTAGTATGATACTTTTTATTTTAACTTAAAAAGAGAGTGGATCAAAAACAGGATTCAATAAATAAGAAATAAATATAATTGCTGTAATAATTAATACATACATTATAATTACTCGATTGCAAGAGTCTGACAGAAACAGGCCCTCAAAAGGTTTTCTCTAGAAAATTCTAAAATCAAAATATTGCAACCCACTCAAATCCCTTCTCCCAATAAACAAAATAATTGATAAATTAGTAAATAAATAAAAAATAGCTCAAATATTAAAACCTCCCGAATAAAAGTGCAACCCCCCCCCCTCCCCCAAGTTTCACCTAAAATCTAAGTAGAAATTTAAAGTAGGTTAGTGATTTCCCATTTTACAATTTGGAATGTAATATCCCTTTATGAGGATGATGATGTTACTAGTGGTAATAATAATAATAATAATGGTAATAATAATAATAATAAATAATAATAATGTCGCTGTGTCCATTTCAGTGTTTATCTAAAGTAGTATTCTTTTTGCATTTTTTCTTGTTTTTTAAATGCCGCTCTTTGTAAACTAAATTATTTACAGGTCATTAGGATTTTCTCCAAAGTCTCTCTAACCTACTCATTTAGTCGTCTTTTTTGTATTTTCTTTCTTTTTTTATTATGAAACATCGGCCCCTCTATATTTGTCATGGAATAGACATGGTATAGACATGTTAAAGTCTATTGAAGTGATATATCAGCATTTTTTTTATCAGTATACTTCCACACATGCTCGGTCTGAGTTGCCTAACTGTACTAAACACCCTGTTGGCAAACTCCACACAGACCGTGGTCAAACCAAGCTCTTGGCTGTATGGGTAAGATTACTGACTCGTGTGAACCGTGTGTGTTTTGTGTGAGTGTCTGCAGTCGTGTGTGCGTGTGTGTGTGTGTTTGTGTGTGTTTGTGCACCTTATGTACATTTGTATATCAGCCTTGCACCGTTCGAGGTTCAGTGTTGAGAGCGCATGTGTATTTGTGTGAGTGTGTGTCAGTGTGTGTGGTTGCACTCCCCGGACGCTCAAAGGTAGCAGACAGTCTGAAAGCACTATGAACCCTGGGATTCCACCTCGGCTGGACTCTGAAAGGTCACCTGTGAGGGGGAGGGAGAGTCGGGGGTAGAGGGAGTGATACATAAACAAGGAGGGAGGGACAGAGAAGGAGGGAGGATATGTTAGAGAGCAGAGTTATAAATACACTGAAGCTCCCATGTTTCTGTCTGATCTTTACATCTTGTCAAACATGCTCCTCCCGTCAAACAAAAAGCATGACTTGAACCGCTTTCATACGTCTGAGAGCAAACTGCACCTTTACGATGCTCCTAGCTTGTCTTTGCTTGTTTCATCTGAGGTAAATCAAGAAAGCATCATTCACATTAGGAAAGCTCTGTCTTTCAACAGCAATAAATAAATCATGGTGCTTTAACACATACACGCACAGTGTCTGGGTCATGCAACTCAATACAGTGAATAACCGTTATTCGTGTCCTTGTGTGATTGGAAGTGTGTGTCTGGAGGTATGCATGTATGCGTGTGTTTGTAAAGCTTAATTTGTGTTTATGTGTTTGACCTTATTATGAGCATGTGCTGCACTCATGTGCCTTGGATCATGGCAAGCAAACACTACTACCGACATGCATCACTCTCTGGCATTTGCAGTATAGAAATTCTGGGTGATAATTTGAATCTGACTGTTGTAGGGGCATAGTGGTAGGTATCCACAAGGATTTGTTATGTAAAAGTTTGTCTGGAAATAGAAACAGAATCCTTTATTTATAATGTGTGCTGCCATGTGACGGTGCGTCCACACTCTGGTCGGACAGCAGCTACACATGTTCTCCTCTTTGGTAAAGGTTGGGGGTTTGTGGAGGATTGAATTTACCTCAAACTAAAGATATCCTCGATTCTCTCTTTGTCATATTTCTCCCAGAATTCCTATAGTTGAAGGCTGTTCTCCAATAAGCAAGAGGCACTTGTTTTTCCACCATAACAACCACATACCCTTTACCTCAAAACACGAGCTAGAGGGATAGAAAGAGGAGGTTGGGATGAGGAGAAGCGAAGAAAGAATTTGACAGAGAAAAAAGGGAACAAGTAGAAGGATAAAAGGGGACCGGAGGAGGAGGAGGAGGAGGGGAGTAGTGAAGGGGAAACACCACAAAAGCAGTGATAGAAGATGTAAAAGAGACCAAGAAAGAGAAACAAAGGAGCAAAAAGCTAAAGTGCCACATCAAACAGTGTAACAAATCAGAATCCAGAAATATAAAACTCAGCCTATCAGAGTACAGCTCAACAAATGCATGCTCGCCCCAAAAATATTGTGCTTTTGTCATAAAACTCAGATTTCTGTTCTTTTCTATCCTGACCTGTATGGCCCATTTTGTAGCCATATTTAAACTTCTATATACTGTACTGCATAATCATGTCATGGCCTCTTGTCCAACATGGCCTGCCATTGTTGTATGTTGCATACAATCCTACTAGCATGTTACTTTTTTCCATCAAAAATGATATCATATTTTGCAGTAAACTGTAGTGCTGTTCTGCATTTCTCCACCAGTCCACTATGGAAACCTCTGGAAAACCTCTCACCAGTACAACAAGGATTCTGCACTCCTGCATTACACACTAACAGTGTAACACAGACACATATGTACACATAGATGCCCACGCTCACTACTTTACCCAAACAATTTGTTCAAATAATAATGACACCAAACAGAACACTACAGAAACTGATCAAAAACAAAGCTGCAAAAAAATAACAAGCGTTGCTGCAGAATTTATCAAATTACTATACAATGATTAAGTGTATCAAATATCCAATTTAATCAATTGATTCTGAGTACAGTCCTGGCTATTAACAGTTATTGATCAGTATGTGCACAGGTCAATACAAAATAAAGTCACAATGCACCAAACACAGTCTGTGGTCACTACAGCAACAGGACATGCAGGTCAACGCATGGCTGGTTGCTCGAGGTGACAGAACAAAAATTGCCAAGGGCAACCAACACAGGCAATCAATCGCCACAGCAACCCAAACACAGGCCAACCAATCAACTTACAACAATGCGAGAGGAGGGGGGGGTCAGGGCTTTATCGGTCACTAGGCAACCATTGCCATAGCGATGGGGTCCTCGTGAATTATGATTGGACGGAAGGATCTTGGGTGAGGTAAGTTGCCGTTTCAGGAAAAGATCAAAACAGCAGGACAGAAAATAAATAAGATTGTGAAAGAAAATAAAAAGGAAAACAATATTTTAGTATTTTCACTTTGCCTGAGTTGATTAAGTTGTTGATCATATGAGTAACCCAACGTATATTCACTGATATGTCATGTTAAGCTTTTTATTCTTAACTTTGTACCATCAATTAGCATTGCAGTGTCAAAGCTAACGCTACCATGTCCACGTTTTTTTCTCTCTATCCTAATTTCATCCTCCTGCTCTCCCAACATACAACACCTCACTTCTCTTCATGTCTTGTCACCTCGTCACCACCACCTCACCTCTCTTTATTTCTTATTCCTCCTGTCAGTTGTCACTCAGTATGGGCGGTTGGCATCTTTGGGCCTTTTGAGCTGCACTTTCAGTCTTTTCATGCCAATCTGAAAGCCATTCATGGCCTGGATGGCGGCCTGAGCACTGGCTGGGTTGTCAAAACTCACAAATCCTGGAGGAGAAGGAAAAAGAAGAGTTGTTATTTTAAAGTGGAAAAAGACAACTTTTCAACTAGCGTTTCCACGTGGTGTTATTGTTAGTGCCGCTGTTGCAAAGACAACCGGATTGCTTTCCGTCTTCCTCAGAGCCTGGCAACTACACAACAACACAGGACACACTGCATTTTGTTTTCCACAGTTACTTTGGTTGTTCCACTATCCGCCATTTCCACTACTGGGGATAGTAACTGCAATGAACTTTCCTTGACACTCTTTGGTAACTGGGGATGGCAATCGATAGCTACCGGGAAGAACAGAAAGCGCTACCCTCTCTGTTTTGGTTTTGCAATGGTTGTTGCACTTGCTTTTTAAGCTTTACGTCGTAATGTGGATGCTACAAACATGACGTGTTGTGTTTTATTGCTCAGAGCATTTAGCAACACGTTGGTAGCTGTTTCCAAGTTCTTACTTGAGGGGGCAAGTAAGAACAACAATTTTTCAGATTATTCCGACACCACATGAATGCAGCACAAATGCCCTACGCCCCAATGTTAACAGGGTGAAAAATATTTTGTATATCTTCCCCATGATTCGGATCCTCTAAAATTGGGCTCTTCCTTTGCCCATGCCACACCCTTCTCCCAAATTATATTAAAACCGGGACAGTAGTTTTTCCTGAACCAAGCCTAAAAGATAACCTCTGGGCGGAAGCAATCAATATTTGCTTCATCATGAAAACAAGAAACTTAATTGAAACTTTAATTGAACCTCTCTTCCACATGGTGCCTTTGTCTCAACTTAGCTAAGATACAAATTCAAACAGACACAATATCTCGAGCTCCACAAAGTCACCCCGTCTTTTTGACCCGTCCTCTCCTTTCTCCGCTCTCCCTTTTCCCTCCCTCTTTCCTCCCCGTCTGAGTTTCTCACCGAAGCATTTGCTCTGGTTGGTGGCGCGGTCAACAAACACCTTAGCCGAGATGACATTGCCAAAGGGCAGGAACATCTGCAGCATCTCAGAGTCACTGAACTCCTGAGGCAGGTGGTAGATGAAGATGTTACAACCCTCTGGACCTGAAACACACACACATTAAGCAGAGTGTGATAAATTATCTCCGGCTGTGAAAACCTAGTGATAAACAACTTTAGATTAGATCATTGGAGAGAGGGGTGTGGCCGCAGACAGACAGGAAGTCACATCACCTTCTCTCTGCTGCTGTTGCTGGGGCTGCTGGTGTTGCTGGGCAACCATTGTTGGCTGCTGGGGGAACGGCTGTCCGACCAATCCGTAGGCAGCAGGATACGCCGCTATTGGGAGAGACAGTAACAAAATCTAATTGGGTAAAAACAACAGGTGGCAACATAGCAGTGTCCAATAGAATCATTTCGTTTGAACTGAAACGTCTCCTGCTGAAGGTGAAAACTATTAAATGTAACACTTGAACGGAGCAAGACACAACAACAATGACATTGTTGGTCTGAGTCTGGTATGCACGCATTACAGTGCCCATTTACTCCACAAGTATGAGTCATGTATGCCGATGCTGTAAAGGTATCATTGGCTGTATTATATTATTACCAGTGTGTCTTGTGTGACACTGAAATCAGATAAATCATAACAGAATTAATTCAACCAGTTGCCCTTGAAACACTTCCATCCTTGAGACGATGGCGGTCAAACTGAAAGCAGACACCTTGGCGTCCTTGTTCCCCATTTACATGTATCCTGATTTAACCTACTGCATGAGCTGCCTGCTGAGCCGCACACATGTAGATTTATTTCTGATGAATTTAATGGGGATAAGATATGTAATGACTTTGGTATTTTGGAAGTACCGTGGCCATATGTGTGTCATTTCTGAGCCTGAGGTGATTTACGTGCATTTACATTTGGATTTTTATGCAATTTACATATATCCAAATACCATCCCAACCCACAGTGAGAAGGTTTCACTCAACGAGCTTCATCTGAATATTCTTGTCACCTGTTTGTACACTTACACCAACCTGTGTAGTGTTGCATGCCTGCATACGCCTGCTGTAGTGGGTCCAGGGCTGCTACGGGACTCTGAGCTGGAGAGCCGGGATAAAAACAGCCAGTGAGAATGTCGAAAAATGCAAACAATGTGATAAAAAAACCCTCAGATTTCCCTTAGTTCAATGTCTCAATTGATATTTTTGAAACGTCTGTATGCTTCTTAGATTTTATTAAAATACCTTAATATTTGTTTCCATTATATTTATTAATATCTGTGCCGGAAAGGTTGTAGCTCTCCCGCTGTCGGGATGTACTTGCTGTGCTGGTTGCAGTCACCTATAATTAACCCCACCTGGGTATGTTGGTTGTGAACAGAATACACGCTCAAGAAGGGCGTCTTGGCAATAATGAAAAGAGTAATTGAAGTGCTGTCCTATTTTAATTTTTTTTTATCATCTACATTAAGGATCCAGCACCCAGTCTTCAAGGTCTCATCATGAGTTGAGTGTTTTGTGTCTTAATGTTTATGTCCAATATATTTAAAACACTTGGCTGGGCCCTAAACACACCTATTGACCCCAACCCCTGTTTGGTCTCCCACAAACTCCGAATATTCCCACCACAACACAGCATCATTGCATTTACTCCTCTGTTGGCCAGGCGTGCAATTCTTCTTTAATGGAAACATGCCTTCCTTCCGACAGATGGAGGAAGAAATCTTGGGATGCATAAAGCTAGAAAAAAGATGATTCTCAATAAAAGGATCCCTTAAAGCCTTTCAAAGGAACTGGAATCCCCTTCTGGCTTTCATACAGGGTTCTTACAGCTTTTTAAGAGAAAAATTCAAGCACTTTTCGAGTACTGTCAGGTACTTAAAACCAAACATTTCTCAAAGCCTTCAATTGTAACTATAAGTGCAATAAAGTTTACGTAATTCCTTTATACCCACAGCAATTAATGTATAAAATCACTTTGTTCATTCTATCAGATGATCATACTCATTTTGATTGTAATTCTGTATCATTATTGTGAGACACCGGGAGACAACAAACAAATATGAATACGGGATGTTTCATTCAGGAGGGATTGTGTAGATGAAACACCAGTTTATGTTGAAAAAGAAACATTTTTCAAGGAGTATTTTCCAAATTCAAGAATATTCCTAACCTTAAAAACATAACGGTTAAAATGAGGCATTTTCCAAACTTTCAAGACTTTGTACAAACCCTGTTATAAATAGCCTCACTGTTTCTATTGTCTACCACTCCTGACACTGACGGTGCCTTGGTAAAACCTGTTGGAGGGAATGAGACTATGAGAGTTATCCAATCTTCCATCCTCCATCATTTGTTATTATTATTTTTTTTTTAGTTATATTTATGTATTTATATGTCTTATGTACCTTTTTCTTTTGGTGACTTTGACCAACTGGTGGGTGAATGGGGAGGTGAGGGTGGGGAGAACTGGGATGCTATAGTACAGACACCTGATATATATATATATTTATATATATAAATATATATATATATGGTGGAAACCCAATAAAAACATTTATAAGATAAAATAAAAACCTTGATATGGATGAACGCCATTGGTGTATAGTGCTTCTGTTGCTTGCTGTCCATTGGTGGGGGCTGGCAGACTGCTGTAACCATTCACTCCTAGTGGCGGAGGGAGAGAGGGCACAGGCGTTGCTGCGATAGTTGGTGGAGTGTTTGTACCTACAGACGCAGAGCACAGTCCAGATTGTGAGTCTCTGTCATTGTAGGTCTGCATCTATATCTCATATGTGACTACGCCTGTTTATACTTTCCAAATCCTTAGTTATTTATGCAATTATCTTGCTAAGGTAAAATACTCTAAAATGCATTAATAACTAAGTGCTTTAAACTTCTGTTTTTATTTTGACGAAGCAAAGCATCTATTGGATTAGACTGCTGAACATAATAAAAATATTTTAACATATTGTGATATAATATACGCCTGATAATTACTTCTGACAAACCACTCTGTGCTACACATTACAGCTCCTGTGAATTTGTCTGCCCATATAGAAGTTCAAGAGTGTTTTTTGGGTATGCATGGCATGTGTGTGTGTGTGTGTATGTGTGAGTGTGTGTGCGTATGTGTGAGCCTACCCGAGGACGGCGTGATGGGTGTAATGGGTGTGGCAATGATTCCGTTGGCATTGAGCGCCGCCATCTGCTGCATCTGTACGGCGGCAACTGTTGCCACAGGAGACAAGTACGCTGACTGGGCAACCAGGGCCTGCTGTTGGACAAGCTGTAGACAGGGAAGGAAACAGAGAGAGAGAGGAAGGAGATGGAGAGAAAAAAGAGGGGGAGGGAGGGAGAAAGAGGGGGAAAGAGTGACAGAGAGAGAGAGAGAGAGAGAGAGAGAGAGAGAGAGAGAGAGAGAGAAGACAAAGAGACAGTTAAATTGATATGGGAAAAAGAGAGAGAGAGAGACAAAGAGAGGGAAAAAAGGAGAGGAAGGGGCAGGGAGAGGGAGTGATGGAGGCACAGATGAATAGAGATCTAATTACAAGGCCATTATGTCCTGAGTCAGTGGGTTAATGGTTGTGTGTTGCGGGAAAGCTAATGCCAGATGACGTATGTTCTGTTGTCTGGGTAATAACATTAGCCCCAATTAGACCACTGATAGCCTCTTCAAACTTATTACATCCTTTCATAAGCACAGCACTCCCCTTACAAACTTAGTGTGTATATGCACGTTTAGTGCAGTGAGTGTTTGTGCATTTGTGTACTGCTTGCCTGTGCGTTGACCGCCTGTGTGTAGGCATTGTAGGCGGGGAAGTTGAGGGTCATGGGGCTGAAGATGCCGAGCTGGGAGGCCACCTGCTGCATCCTCCTCAGCCCCCGCTCCTTCTCTGTGTCGGCAAACTTCACCACCAGACTGGACGACGCTCCCTGTGCAGCCAAAGATGGAGACAGAGTAAGTTTCAACAGCAATTACAAGGAAGGTTTCATGTCACCTTCTGTATGTGTTAAAGGGACTGGGCTCCATGTTTATTAATTCATTCATTTTCTCTATCCCCTTAATCCTTTTACGATTCTGATGGGGCTCAGGCCGATCCCAGCATGTTAATGATGCCCAGGACAGCACCAAAGAAGACAGATGTTTACATTATTACCTACAGATAATTTAAACTGTCCCATGTGACTCATCTCTTTGGATGACCGCGTGTGTGTGTGTGTGTGTGTGTGTGTGTGTGTGTGTGTGTGTGTGTGTGTGTGTGTGTGTGTGTTTGTGTTATACGTGTACGTTTTTAATAATTTGTAATCTCAAGCATGCAACTTACAGGCATTGTGCGGCTTCCATGCAAGCTGTTGATGGCAGCCTGGGCTTCAGCGTGTCCTTGGAATTTTACAAAAGCGCACCCTGAAACAAAACAGAGCCAGTTAGAGCACACAGACGGTATTAAACTACTAAGTACTACTATATGAAATAAGGTCACTTGTGTGTGTATGCATGTGTGTTTTACCTTTGCTGGTGCCGTCTGGTCCTCTCAACACAGTACACTCGTCTATGCTGCCAAAGGGCTCAAACAGTCTTCTGACGTCCTCGTCGCTCTGTTGCTTTCCCAGCATGCCCACAAACAACTTCCGGTCCTCTGAGAGACCAACAATTTTGAAAAAAGGAACGGAAATGGTAAATAATCAACTTAATTTCCCTCAAACTGGTCACACCTATGTTGTATGTATGTATGATCAGACGCTTAAAGTTGTGTTAATAGAAATGGAAGCTACATTTCTGTCCACCAGGGAGCAGTATTGACTACTGAGATGTGTAATATGAGAGGGGAGGGGAAAGAATGTGATTTGAATGTCTGTCTGTGTGTAAATGTGTGTGGATTTAGCACCCCGTTGACTACTTTCCATCTCTATCTGATCCAACTTGACACCTACCCTCCTCTCTGTCACAGTGAAATGTATGTATGTGTGTGTATGTATGTGTGTATGAGTGTGTGTGTGTGTGTGTGTGTGTGTGTGTGTGTGTGTGTTGCGTGTGTTGCGTGTGTGTGTGTGTGTGCGTGTGACTATATTTAGGAGCATGTCTCACCTCCTCTGCCCTCGCTGTCAGCTGGTTTCACCTGGATTGGCCGATTCATCTGCAGAACAAACAAGGAGCATGAACACAGATGGTCAACACAAACAAGTCTCTCTCTGTTTCATCACATGTCTTCAGGATTGAGTCCACTTACAGTAAACAGTCTCATGAAGACACTTGTTTCATTATATATTTCATGTATTGATTTATAAGGACAATGCACATTAATCAATATTTCTGGAAACGTGCCAGGGTTGGCCAGCCGACTATTCTGA
This sequence comes from Bovichtus variegatus, assembly GCA_943593645.1. Taxonomy (NCBI): domain Eukaryota; kingdom Metazoa; phylum Chordata; class Actinopteri; order Perciformes; family Bovichtidae; genus Bovichtus; species Bovichtus variegatus. The sequence continues at coordinate 5,080,342 of CALSCE010009506.1, forward strand.
ATGAGTGCAATGAGAAACTAGTGGAATATATTAATAAAAGTGTACGGTATAATAAATATATAAAATGTCAGTTAACAGGACCAATTCGCCTGCATTAAATAGCTTTTAAAACAATAAGATAGTTATATTTTTTTATTGTCGTCTTTTTATTCCTTTTATCCTTTTATCTATTCCTTTTTAACTTACAATACATGTTCTTGCTTTTGTTTGGCTTTAATGTTTGTCTTACTGTCGTTATGTTGTCTTCTTAGTATCCTGCTTTTGCTTTGTCTGACAAAGCACTTGATAAACTCTGTTTTTAAAAGGGCTATATAATTAAAGTTATTCTTATATTTAGCATAGGAAGTCATTATCTGTGTGTGTGTGTGTG